>NC_069451.1:36524721-36603585 GCF_026875155.1 Cherax quadricarinatus | reverse complement strand
TCTGCAACAGCGTCTTTTTTCCACCTGTTATCTTGATTTGGGGTGATAAGATCGTATTTCCCATGGGTACTAAAAATATTTTTATTTTCCCCCTCAATAGTTTTCCTCAATGGGGCAAAGAATAATTCAAAGAATTCCAGTTCTTTGGCCGTGGTTCCAAGGGGGGGACGGTGGGTGAATTCCACTTTGCAGTCATAAAATTGGTGAGGGGGGAACAAAATTGGGATTTTGCTGCCAATCCGATACGGTTTGCTGGTGGATACTGGAATCATAGGCTGGTTGTACGGGGGTTGTGGCGGGCGGTGGGTGACGCTCCGCTTTGTCCTTTTGAACTGCGAGCCCGCAGCGGGGGTTCCCCGCGTGGCACAGCGAGTCACGCATGGGGGTTTTCCCACTACCACCACCGCCCCACAACACCACCCACTGATGTCTGGGCCCCACCCTTGCCAAGTGTACAATCTCCTCACTACACTACCTAAAACGGGTGGGGGCCCAGGGGGATGTACTGGGGTTGATTTCGGGTGTACCCGTCCCCTGGGCATGCATGGGTAACTCCCCAAAGCGATGCGGCGGCGCACTCCGACGTTTTCACTGGTAAATTTGTTTCCTCACATCATACTCGAATGATCGTCGAGCGCAATAAAATCAAAAACCAGTCAGAATCATCGTCATTACTGAATCAGAGGCCAGGCCGGGGGGAAAAATTTTTGTTTTCTTCTTTGGAACAACGACCGTGAGTCACATGCCCACACCAGAGGTAGAAGGGTCGGGGACGTGGGGGTTTTTCTGCACTATTATCGATATCCTGGTCTTATTTTGGGTCACTAACTCATCAAACCCGTAAAATTGTCTTCATTTCCACTTCCATCAGTGTCAGAACTATCAACAGGAAGGGGGTCCCAATTTTCCGGGAGTGAGAGTGATTTGCGAAAAGACTGGTAAAACAAGGGTAACTGACCCGGCTTTCCCCACAATGCTATGCAGGCGCCTAGATTTTTTGTTTACGGCGCACACCCCCCGCGCCCCCAATTCTTCTTATGTGGGCCCTAGGGCGTTTTGCGCTAAATTTGACGGCGCTAGAATTTTGGCGTAGATTACGGTTTGGACACTCACCGACCCGCCGTAGATCTCGGGATACCCCCGAAAAGGTTAAGTCATCCCAGTATGTTAAAGGGGGAAGGGGTCCTTGATAAGCTGTAGGGTGGGCTCCATGCAGGTCTCTTGGGTGACGTGGGTGGAGAGTTTGCGTTAATCAAAAAGTGTCGATACTGCTGTTGGCTTTTTGGTTTGGAGTTGGTTATGAATTGGCAAGTTTTGGTCCACTCTTGATCTTTCCTCTGTAATGTTGGTAGTAAGTGGGGGACTTGGTTTTTGAGTGTTGATGGTGTCTAGGGCCCGGGTGTGGGGGGTTGCTTTGTTGTTCTAGGTGTTGTTTTTTTCTGAGCGTGATCTTGTTGAGGTAATCTCATTGCTGCCTTTAGTTCCCGCTTTCTTGAGTTAGTTTGGTATCGTTTGGTTCTGAACATAAAGGGTTTAGTGTTTCTGGGTCGGGGTTTCTTGACATCAAAAATTGGGAAAAGGGGTTTTTGGAAGTAGCGGCGGCCATTTTTTTTTGTTGTCGGTGTTGTGGTGGTGCCGGTGGGTGATGAGGGTTTGTCTGGCTGGAGTATTACAAGTTTCCTCGTGTTTTTACTGCTCTCACCTTTGATGTTAGGGGGTCCTTAGTGGTTTCTGGTCTTCTTTTTTTGTTCTGACCCCCGTCCCTTGGCTGTGGTTCGGGGGAATAGTAGGCGATGGGTGTTGGTGAAAGTTGTGGGTATCACTTTGTGGCGCGGGGGAGGAAATTGCTAGAAAGAGTCCTATTTTGTTGGGTAATTAGTGGTTTGAGATGATTTATTGTTGTTGAGCCCCATTAACAGATTCCATAGGTGAGATAGAGGTAAATAAGCGAGTGATATAGGGCCAGGAGGGATGACTGTGGAACATAGTACCTTATCTTCGATAGTATGCCTTCGGTCTTGGAAATTTTCTTAGAAATTTGTTGTATATGTGTTTGAAATTTGAGTCTATTATCAAGGTGGATTCCTAAGAATTTTCCCTCTGAATTTTGTGATAGGTGATCCGTTTATCATTATGTTAAGAGGAACGTCTGTAGCTCTGTTACCAAACTGAATGAAGTAGGTTTTGTCAATGTTTAGTGTAAGTTTGTTAGTCTTCATCCAGGTAGATATTTTCTGTAATTCGGTATTTACAGTATTGGCTAGCATGACTGGGCTCGGGTGAGAGTAGACGTATGTAGTGTCATCTGCAAACAGGGCCGGATTACCGCATAGGCAAACTAGGCATTTGCCTAGGGCCCCACGCATTTGGGGGCCCCACGGTCCAAGGGGTTCAAGGGCTCATCCAAGACTGTGCACATGGTGCAAGTGCAAAGGGGTCCCTACCTAAAAAGTTCAAGTGTTTGGAGAGTAAAATTGATTTTTAAAAATTAATCATAACAAAAATAAATAATGAAATAAAATAAAATCAAAATAAATAAACCTAATCATAGATGGCAACACTCAACACGCCTTTGTTTACATCAGAACAGCTGTGTTTTCCCGCTAATGGGTGAGTATGGGAGATTCCTCTCCAATTTTCTGTAGTAATTACACGTTATCTAGACTTGTACTGTGACAAATTGACTGAAGTGTTGTTGATAGACATTGATGTGTATGGATAAATGTTTGTTTTTGCCTCTAAATGTTAAGGGAGGTACCTGATAGGGTTACAGGGTTGAACAGGCTCACACTGACCCCCCCCCACCCCCAAGCTGGAAGGGGTCGCTTCGCTTACCTGTAACTCAAAGGGGCACCGCCAATCTGAATAGCCTAGGGCCCGGAGACTTCTTGATCTGGCCCTGTCTGCAAATAGTGTGGGTTTGAGTAATTGCGAAGCATTTGGTAGGTCATTTATGTATAGGAGAAAGAGAAGAGGGCCAAGGACACTTCCCTGTGGGACACCAACTGTAATTGGATGTGCGGAAGAGTTTGGTGGCCCGGTGGCCTGGTGGCTAAAGCTCCCGCTTCACACACGGAGGGTCTGGGTTCGATTCCCGGCGGGTGGAAACATTTCGACACGTTTCCTTACACTATTGTCCTGTTCACCTGGCAGCAAATAGGTACCTGGGTGTTAGTTGACTGGTGTGGGTTTGGCATCCTGGGGACAGATTGAGGACCCCAAATGGAAATAAATTAGACAGTCCTCGATGACGCACTGACTTTCTTGGGTTATCCTGGGTGGCTAACCCTCCGGGGTTAAAAATCCGAACGAAATCTTATCTTATCTTAGCCCCATTTGCGTACACAATTGGCTTCTGTTGCTAAGGTAAGACTTTGGGTAGTTGAGGGAGTGCCCTCTAATACCATAGTGTGAAAATTTTTAAATGTGGAGCAAGTCATGGTCAACATACCACACTTGATTTCTTACAATAAATACTTTTTGTTTCACCCTAGATTAAGACTATAAATATTTTAAGGTAAGTAATGAGTGCACTGTGTGTGTATTGTACTTTTTTATTGTTTTTTTGATGCCTAGTTCTATTGCTAACTTAATATATGTTAGTGTAAACTTATTATCTAGTATTTGTATGCATTTATAAGTGGAAAAAAAGGGTGTTCCACTTTACGGAGGTAGCCGGGAAACCTAACCTGCCGAAATAAGTGGGGCCCTACTGTACTAGAAATAAGCCACTTTGACTTTTTTGGGTTATCCTAGGTTCTCTACACATATGCTGCTATGTATGATAATCTATGTAGAGAAAATAGCTTTTTTGTTTCAGTTTTATAGTGCACTATGAGTGTAAAAACACAGTTAGCCATATGCTATACTCTGTTTTCTCTAATATAAGCCCCGGAAGGGATAGGGAATGGTACTTATATCTCATATCCTCTTCATACCTCTTTTTGAACCGCTCTGTATTATGCCAAATGTTATTAATTCTGAGTATTTAACATTTTTTTTATGTTATTTATGTATTTTATTATATATATTAGATCAATTATGATAGGTAAACAAGCGAAAGTGTTGAATTAGCATAAAAATGAAGCATATTCTCCTGCATCACAAAACTGTGTCATGGTAACCGACAGTGGCTTCAAATCCACCTTATCCTTTATGGACAATGTACTGTTATGTGCTTTACACAACGAGAAACATTTCTTTTATTTCATTAGAACCATGGCTAGGGCTAAAAGTAAGCAGGTTATAACAATAAATGGAGAAAAGAAATTGGAATGACTGATGCAGCAAGTAGCACCACCAAACAGTACCAGCAGGTTGGTGTGGCAATCCGGAAATTTGAAATTATGCTAGCCGAAATTAGTGCCGAATATTTCTATTCCTACAAAAAACCAAGCTAAGAACTACCTGTAGAATTGAACCACTACGGGAGAAAGATTCATTTTTACTGACGATGAACAGGAAATGAGTGAAATCCTAAAGAACAGTATGAGTCAGTATTCAGGTAGAAAATGCAAAAATTTATTTTTCACCCCAGAAGAAGGGCATGGAGACCATCTAACTGACATTAGCACAAATCCCATAGTTTTTGAAAAAGAAATGGAAAAACATGCCCACTCACTCAGCACCTGGAACCAGATTCATGGAATGCTCTATTTGTAAAGAAGTGCAAAGTACCACTGGCACAAGCCCTTAGTATTCTTTGGAGAAAGCACTTAGATCTAGGCGAATTTTCGGAGGCCTTAAAGAGTGCAGGCATAGCTCCTTTGCATAAGGGAGGGAGTAGAGCACTAGCTAAAAATTACAGACAAGTAGCCCTGACCTCTCACATTTATAAAAAATCTTTGAAAGAGTGATGAGACAGCAGATTACAAATTTTATGGACCAGCACAACCAACATAACCCGAACCAGCATGCTTTTAGAGCAGGACGATCATGCCTGTCACAGCTGCTGAACCATTATGGGCAGAATTACAGAGGCACTGGAAGACGACCAAAATGAGATGGGGATTTACACAGATTTGCAAAGGCATTTGACAAATGCAATCATGGAGTGATAGCGCACAAAATGAAAGCCATGGGGTGTTTACGGGGAAGGTAGCAGATGGAGTTTCAAGTTCTAACACACAGAACACAAAAAGTAGTAGTGAACAGGGCAAGGTCCGCTTCAGTGAGGGGCAAAAGCTCAGTGCCCCAAGGCACTGTCCTGGCACCCTGCTGTTTCTCATCCTCTAGCAGACAGACAAAAACACCGGGCACACTTTGTATCATCATTTGCAGATGACACTAAAATGAACATGAAAGTCACTGCGTAGAGGATACTAAAAAAGTACAGGAAGACATAAACAGGGTTTTTCAATGGGCAGTGGAGAACAACATGACGTTCAATGGTGATAAGTTCCAGCTGCTTAGGTATGGAAAAAATGAAGAATGCAAAAGGAACACTATATACAAAACTCAAGAGGGTCACCCAAATAGAGTTTTAAGGAACACATAAAAGACCCGGAATAATATGTCAGCAGCCTTTTATTTAAAGACCATAACAAGACAAAGATTATGACAGCCAGGGAAGATGACTGGGGTGGGGAAAGAGAACTTTCAAAATGAGGGAAATAAAGCCCATGGTGACACTCTTCAAATCGCTAGTGCTCCCTTACTTAGAATATTGCTCAGTGCTGATGGCCTCGTTCAGAGCAGGAGAAATATCGAAGCTGGAACAAATACAGAGATCATTTGTGGCTCACATTGAGTTTGTAAAGCACCTAAACTACTGGGAACTCCTACAAGTCTTGAACATGCATTCATTGGAGCAGAGGAGAGAGAAATACATAGTGGAAGGAAGGCGGGGTAGGGGTCGGCCTAGGGAAAAGGGTTGGAGGGAGGGGGTAAAGGAGGTTTTGTGTGCGAGGGGCTTGGACTTCCAGCAGGCGTGCGTGAGCGTGTTTGATAGGAGTGAATGGAGACGAATGGTTTTTAATACTTGACGTGCTGTTGGAGTGTGAGCAAAGTAACATTTATGAAGGGGTTCAGGGAAACCGGCAGGCTGGACTTGAGTCCTGGAGATGAGAAGTACAGTGCCCGCACTCTGAAGGAGGGGTGTTTTAAAGTTGCAGTTTAAAAAAATGTAGTGTAAAGCACTCTTCTGGCAAGACAGTGATGGAGTGAAATGATGGTGAAAGTTTTTCTTTTTCGGGCCACCCTGCCTTGGTGGGAATCGGGCCAGTGTGAAAATAAAAAAAATAATATATACATGTACCTGGAAAATACCTCTAGGGCCTGGTCCCAAATCTGCACACTGCCATACAACAAACTGGAGTGAGAGATGTGGGAGGAAGTTTTAAAATAAACCCAGTGAGTAGCAGGGGAGTGGTGGGAACAATAAAGGAACCCCTGTGCCAACATCCGGGGTCCCAGACTATTCAACATCTTACCAGAAGATATCAGAAAACAGGCTGGACAAGTGAGAAGCCTTCAAGAGGAAACTGGCCAAGTATCTCACCAGGTGCCCGATCAACCAGCAGTGATGGATATGTGGGCAGCGAAACCTCCAGCGCAACAGCCTGGTTGACCAGGCAAGCACCAGATGAGCCTGGCCCATGGCCGGGCTCAGAGAGTAGATTAACTCTCGAAGCTTTTCTAAGGTGTATCAAAGGTATAACTGATGGAACTGGATGTCTGATTGCCGGATTTGTGATGGCGGACCTGTATAACAATTGGGTGTACATGCCAAAAGCCCCTTTATATGCAGAGCATTTCAGATAAACTTAAGACTAACTTAAGATTAATTAGGCAATATCAGTACAATAATTGTACACATGGTCATAAGGTGAGTTACAATGAATTCGAGAAAATTGATTATTATGTTGGTTCATGTTATATGGCTTTAATAAGTTTGGGAGAAAAGAATTTCAGTTTTGATTAACCTAAGGTGGACACAATGGATTGATTAACATTTGAGAGGATTACAGATATTGAGAGTATGTATGTATGTATATATTGATTATAATGTTTTAACTAAGTTTATGATATTGAGGAAATGCATGTACAGTGGACCCCTGCATACCGATTTTAATCCGTGCAAGAGGGCTCATTGGTATGCGAAATAATCGGTATGCGAATGAATTTTCCCCATAAGAAATAATGGAAATCAAATTAATCCGTGCAAGACACCCAAAAGTATGAAAAAAAAATTTTTACCACGTGAAATATACATTTTCCTACACACAATAGTAGAGTAGTACATGCACAGTATATATTGTGCATGTACCAGTCTACTAAATGAAGAATAAATGACACTTACCTTTATTGAAGATGCAGCAATGACTGATGAGACACTGTGTCCTGGGAGTGCCTTTTCCTCCTGAGTACTGTAGGTCCTGTTTGGTATTTTCTTCCAGAACATGCCTTATCACACTGTGTATGTCACTACGATTCTTAAATCTCTCAAACCAACCTTTGCTGGCTTTAAATTCACCAATATGAGCACTAGTTCCAGGCATTTTTTCCCTTTTCCCACCTGGGTGTTAGTCGACTGGTGTGGGTTGCATCCTGGAGACAAGATTAAGGACCCCAATGGAAATAAGTTAGACAGCCCTTCGATGACACTGACTTTTTTGGGTTATCCTGGGTGGAAAATCCTCTGGGGTTAATTGTTTCTTGGTATATTCTCAATAAGCACACCAACAACAGTGCTACAGCAGCAGCAGACGATACTACAGCAGCAGCAGATGATGCTACAGCAGCAGCAGCAGCAGACGATGCTACAGCAGCAGCAGCAGCAGACGATGCTACAGCAGCAGCAGACGATGCTACAGCGCAGCAGCATGCTACAGCAGAGCAGAGCGCAACGATGCTACAGCAGCAGCAGACGATGCTACAGCAGCAGCAGACGATGCTACAGCAGCAGCAGACGATGCTACAGCAGCAGAAGATGATGCTACAGCAGCAGCAGACGATGCTACAGCAGCAGCAGCAGCTGACAGTGCAGCAGCAGCAGCTGTACCACCAATAGTAGCGATGGTTGATTGGGTTTATTATACAACCTGGCCAGCTCAGAGACACGCACTCCACTTTCATACTTATCAATGATCATTATCTTCATCTCTATAGTAATTCTCACCTTCTTGCGTATGGTTGGCACTAGAAGCTTTCTTGGGCCCTGGTCACTTTATTTTTCATATAAAAATCACCAAAAACACTAATAAGTACGAAAATGTTTTTCATTGTATACTTGATGCTACTAACCGCGGATGCTGGCTGGAAAACAATGCCACCGGCGGAACATGTGAGGGCTGGCTAATGCGCACATTGGACGCATCTCGACTAACGCGGTGAGCGGTTTTTTAAGCGGAAATGCGAGGCAAAATTTTAGCGATTAAAGGAAGCGTATGCGGATTGAATCGTTATAGTGATGCCAACGGTCTGCGGTGGGTCCACTGTATAGTTTTTACATATTAATGTTATGATGGGCCTGTGTTATGTTAAGGAGATAAGTGTTTTTTAACCTTAGTTCTGGAAATTTCTGGCAGAGTTCTAGATTGGTTCCTTTTATGTACCCTTGAGTTGTAGAAAAAGATTAACCTGACACAAGGAATGTCATACATTTTACTGCCTAGTAATATCTCCATGAGTCCTATTGCAACTGTCAAGAAAGTGCTTCACAGTTCGGGATATTACATATTAGAATTGATTGTTCTGTAAATGTTAGTTTGCACAGTAAGTAGTGAGTGAATGTTTTATATATTGAGTAATTTAAGTTTCTGAAAGGGGGGGTTGTCCTAGCTGTTAATTGTGTGATGCTTGTCACTGGCAGGAATCTTTTTTTTTTGGAGGGGGATTATTATTGGCTTTAGGTGATAAGTCAATTGTTGAGCCCCAGGCATCAATAGCATAGTGTAGGTATGGTAAGATCAGTGAAATTTGGAGCAAGATTAAGTATGCAGTTTGTAGTACTTAGTAACTTATCCATTGAGAGGAATGGCCCCAACTGTTTTAGATACTTTTTTTTTATAGTATTGGATATGGGTTTCAGTTCAGTTGCTGTCAAGGTGTAGACCCAGGAAGTTATTCCCCGTTATGTTTAGCAATAAGGATGTTGTTAAGCATAATTTTAGTGGACCACACTTGAGGGATCTACAACCCAGACATAATGTCTTTGTTCAGTGGTAAGTTCATTGACAGTCATCCCAGGTTTCTAATATTGCCAGTTCTACATTAACATAGTATGAGTGAGGCTAGATTAGGGTGGTATATGAAACAAAAGTCATAGTCGTCAGCAAAGTAGAACAGACGTAAGTTTTTTGGCACCTTAAAGGTCGTTGAAGTATAAGGTAAAGGAGCAATGGAAAATATGTGAGATGTGGTCACAGCACAATCTGAAATAATTCATCCATAACATTGGAACCTCTACTTTGCGACGTGTCCATCGTGTAGTTTTTCCAAATGCGGGCAGTCGATGGGTCGATTTTTTGCTTCCATACACAGCAAAATTTCCCATAAGGAGCAGACATCAATGACCAGGTTCCTTGACACTGGTGAGGGTCTCTTGCTCTTGATCTCGATAATTGTATCTCATTTGTTTTGTTGGACTATCTATTAAACTTGGGCAATGTTATGATGGAAAGATGCTTCTTTCACATAACACCCAAAAAGAAAGAAATCTAATAAAAATAATGTAGTTCACTTCTCCAGCAATTAGCCACACCCTTAGCGGTTAATAATTCATAGGTTTATTAATGGTTTTATTCCCTCGTCTTTTTTTGGGTTTTCAGTTGGATAGAATGGAAAATAGATTAAAGAAATCATATGATTTTGATTGCTTCACAAGCGAAAAGTACTTGAAATTGAGCTCAACTCGGTAGATAATGATCATTGCTTGGCTATGTTTAAGGTAAACAAATACGTCACTGTCTATTTCAATATCAGTCGTGAATGGTTTGACATTATTTATACAATTAATTACATAAAAATAACAGAAAATCTTATATTTTTTAGTGTGAATTGTCAGTGGAACCCTTCCAACTGAACAAAAGAAATTAATGGAAAAATTAAATAAATAAAGAAATGATTTAAGGAAAAACAAGAAATGATTTTTTTGAGATTTTACTTAAAATTTAAATAAGTAAAAAAAATGGCTTCAGTTCTTTGATTTTTTGCAGGAGTAGGTATGGCCTGGATATTTCCTATGCATTATTTATGTAGGATATCCTGGGCAGATGGTAATCCGATGGTTCTGGAATCTCCTACCACCTTGTATGGAGGCACAAGAGAATAGGTAAGCCAGTAAGTTGTTAGAATAATGTTAATAAGTATTACATTAACAACAAACGTCTTGCCCCTTTATCTGGCGCCTATCCTGAAGACCACTCCAGTGAACAAGCAGACAAAATAAGGAAAATAAAACTGGTTACCCATATCATGATAATATAACATTTAAGAAAGAAAAGAATGATAAATGCCAAAATTCATTACTGGTAACCGTCAAAACACTAGAAAAGAACAAACATAAACTCCTGGTAGATCACCCTACCTGATTAGGAGATAGAGTGAGGCGAGTGACTCCCAAACTTCAAATCCACTCCAGGTAAGGTCAAAATTACTACAGGATTAGAAACTTTAACAAATCGGACACCAGGCACTAGTTTTGCCCCAGCCCTCCAAGAGGGGGGGTGTGTGCGCGCGCAACGTAACTCCGCTAATGGTTCCTGGTTGCCCGAACAACCTTAACCCTAACCCCACTTACACCTACATTTCCTCACAATACCCCCCTTCCAAAACTTATGGACGGAGTCAATAAGTCAACGAACCGAGGGGAAAAGCACTAAATACAACCATCGGCTCATCCAATCTGTAAAAGTGGTTTTCAGAGCCAGAAATATAAACGACTTAAAACTAATGGGCTGAATAGCCAGAGCCCCATCTCAAGAGTCTGCTATTTGACCCTTTAAAGTTTTCCAAGACATCAGTGGCTTGTGATCTGTTTCAAGCACAAAGGGTTTACCGTATAGGTAGTATTTAAATCTACTTATACCCCATACTAAAGCATACATTTCTTTCTCCCATGGAATATCATTCTTCTCTGGAGAAGCTTCTTACTGGCTAAAGATACTGGAAAGGTGTCTTCCTCATAATAATTGAAGTATTACAGCCCCGAGTCCAGAATGGGAGGCATCTTTCAGAGCAAAATATTTTTAATTAATAACTTTGGTAATTTTAGGAACAGGGGGTTTGAAAATAAACTCAGAATTTCTTTCCTTCGAAACTTTGGTTGGCTTCCTCAAACAACTAAGAGGTTCCTTGACACCCTTTCAAAATAGTCTGGTAAGAACTGAAGTAGCTACTTAGATTTGAACAAATTTCTATGAATTTACAGATCCAAGGAAACTTCTAATAACTATTTGCTAGCAGGGAACGTTACATTCTAAGAACATCTTGGTCTTATTAGGAAGTTGGTGAAAAGTTGTTATCATAGATAATGAAACCAAGTATAGTACCTTATGATAGCCAAGAAAGCACATTTTTTGGAGTTTAACTGTAAGGCCATGATTTCTTAGCATTCCAAAACAAGCGCTAGTGTATTTAGAGGTCTTCCCAATATTTGTCATGATTAATAAATATAAATCAGAAATACACAGATACATTCTTTAGAATCAGAAAGAAACTATTGCTCATAAGCCCTAATATACTGGCACACGCGTTAACCAAGCCGAAAGGCATTGTGCGGTAGTGAATTAGACCTCTATGAATAGGAACGCAGTGTATGGTTTAAGTCTGGAGTAATGTGGCACTTATGGAAGCATGTGAGATGTCTAATTCCGAGAAGAATTTGCAGTCATGGAATTTATACAAGTCATGATCAATTACAGGCATGGGAATCTGCATCCCCATTTAGTTCTATTAATTCAAATAAACGAAAATCATGTGCCAGTCGTAAAGAATACGGGTTTCTTAACCATAACCACTGGTGAACAGAAAGCTGATTTCGACGGTTCTATGATGTAAAGTTAAATAGTTTTTCACACCTCATTATCACAATTTTTTTCCGTTAAGTGAACGGAACAGGGTAGATTTTCCCGCTTTTACTGGTTCATGAACCTACAATCAATCTTGTGTACACTAGAGGTGTTAAGTCCTGGTACCAACTGTGAATAATACTTCATAAGAATGAATTTACTAAGGCACTTACTTAGAGACTTATGTTTATTTGACGAATCGTGTTAATGTTGACATTTGAGACTTCTTTGGTGAGGATCATGCGTTAAGATAACCAGTAGTTCCTTCGATTCTGAAAAAAGACCTCGTCCATCTATATACCAACTCTACATTCGTACTATCACCACTTGTGTCCCACGTCTAGAAAGAAGAAGTATCTCTTCAAAGCATTTACGCAAAGATTTAACTTCTCTTGCTATGGTAACCGTTTTCAAAAAATATTGACGTGATAATTCTCTCTCTACCCTTGAAATCCAAATCTAATCTACCTTATAGCAACCTTTATCACTCTTTATACGGTCCGCTCCAGGAATTAGCAATTTGTTGGATTTGCAGTTTTAGATAACTAAAACTTCAATCACCAACATTAAAACTAAACGCTTGGAGCTTTTATTGTCAAAAAAGGTCTTGTAAAACGTTTTCCATAGACATCCTCCTAGGTTTTTCTTTAACTGACGCAAATCGGGCTGGTTTCTTCTCTTTCGACAACCTTTCCCTTAGAATCTAAAGAAACTGATAGCTGTTTTGAACCTCAGGTTTGATACTTAGGACAAAGTCATCAAAAAGATAGTGGACAACGAGCTTGTCTCCCATAAAGCAATTCAAAAGGGGAATAACAAGGGGAATCACTTGGAATCTCGCGCATTGCGAAAAGAGCACATGTTCAAAATCTATGCCATCCGTTGGTTTAAGAATACAAAGTTTTTTTAGTATGACTTTAGGATTGCATGTTGACGCTCCCTCTTCGTTACAGCAACAGGATGTAAGGTGTAGTGAAAAGAGGTATTAAACACCCACAAGTTGATACTCGTGTTCATTAATTACTGAAGTGAAATGAGCCCCTTTATCCGACAGAATTTCAAACGTAGGTATACCTACACGTGAAAAAATAGAAAAGTAAGCATCTGCTACTTCTATGGACCGTAGGATATTAAGGGTAACCGCCTCTGTGGTTAAGCTTGACTCGTAGTCCAATCATAGTAAAAAAAATATATTTAAGACCACTCTATGAGGCGAGTGTGAAGACCAACTATAACTACTGCAACCCTTGCAAAAGTGGACTGAGAAAATTGCATCCCTACCATAGGAACCTCCAAGTACTACCCTACTGCGTGGGAAATTTGACTAAAACGAGACATGATCAGCAGTACTTATAGATGTCGTGAGGACATCTAGGGCCCGAAATAAGTCCAAGAATTTATTATATGTCTTCCTAGTGAAAAATGGCCAGAGGACAGGCAAGTCATGAGAAATCATTAAATAGTTTCACACTGCACACCTGCGGAATGACTAAGCAGATGCTTTCGACCAACGTCAATGGGCTTTGTCCCGCAGAGTACTATAGTCTTGTACAAAAGATCGTGGTTTGAACTCAAACTTGTAAGAAAATTTCTATCCCTCTGTGTCACCTTGCCCTTTAAAAGAAAACTCCGAGATTCCGCTTAAGAAGGACAAGTCTTTTGAAGACCCTCTAAATCTATCATGAGACATGCTCGAATGGCTTTCCTTTGAAAGAACAACTGGGTGGATAGTTTTACCTTAGACCAGAGCTCTGGTAACGACGTTAAACGATTCAAGTGTTGTAGAGATTGTGCCACACGGTAGTTATCCCACTGGTGTCTGTGTCTGCGTTGGTCCCGGTCAAGAGACTGAGGACATACAAAGGTTGATACCGGAGTTTTGTTATCCATCATCTCTCTGAATAATGTTACCCACCTGAATCTCTATCTGGAACTACTGTAAGAAACAGAGATATTATTTACCAACCTTTCCTATGTAAACTCCAAATTCCAAACAGTCCTTCATCAGATTGGAAAGCATCCCCTTGTATTTCCCAACCAAAACAGAACCGAGTTATCGGGGGCAACTCAAAACCCCTTTACGGCATCTACCCATCCCGTAGAACCATTTGCACCTAACAAAACATCTGACTGTTGAAAGAAAACGCTTCTTTCCTAAATATTCATTTACTTAGTGACTTAAACGTGACGACTCGTTAGGAAGAGCTTACTTTGAGATAACAATACAGGAACATCCAGTGTCTCTAAGAATGGTGACACATTTCATACCATTGAACTTGTACCTTCACTAAAAGGTGCGATTAGTTTGATTCAGTGAAAACATTTACCGAAATTTTCCACCTAATTTTTCTAGGACATGGGTCTTCTATGACCCCACACCATTACAGTTGAAACACTTACTGTAAGGCCGTGGAATTCTAGGTACGTGAGGGTTAGGAACCCTCAGATTGTAGGCACAACAGGCTTATATCTGCTACGCACTTTAGGGTAGTATTATTATGAGCGCACGGCATTAAATCAGCACTTGTGCCAATTCTCTGCATGCCGCAGAACGTTACTTACTTTATGAAAATTCGAAAGTCAAGTTTACATAAGAAAGGTATTGATCTCTTACCAACAGTTCACGTAAGAATCGAATCGTGGTCCAACCTCATCACTATCCATCCACGAATCAATTAATCTAAAAGTGGTTGTTAAGAATTTGCATGTAATTTTGATGAGGAGTTATATTCATGTGTCATAAACGTCCGACCTGAAGAAGAGTAGTTTTTTTTGAAAGCCTGAAGTATAGCTATCTTCAAGCATGGCTATAACAGAAATAACATCAGAGGTTAGAGTGAATGAGACGTTTATAATGCCGAACACTGACAGAAATTAGTAACCAAGCCAAGAAGCCCAAGAATCTACTGGCCAGTCACAGATAGTAGCAGCCTCTCGAATCTATAAAAAATGTCCGCTATTTCCACTTGTTCTGAGAAAGGTGGTATTTGTGGCATCCTAAAATTAAGGTTTCTTGGAAGGGTATCCATACCCTTCATCTATTTTCTGCTTAGATAGTTCTACCTTCTTGGCTTCTAATTCCAATCTTATTGTTCTAACACAAATTCCTTCATTTTGACTGGCTACCTCTCTTGCCTTAACTCTAACTTTTCTCTTACTAATTATCCATTCCTGTTCGATTTTATCCTCTCCGAGCTAGTCATTCCTGTTCCTTTTCTTTTCTCGAGCTAGTCTTTTTTCCCTGTTCCTTTTTCACTCACTATCCATTTAAGTCAGTAATGTAACTATCAAGGCTTTTGTCCCGTAAATCCCATTTCCTTTCCAGATTTCAACCAGAAATCTAAAGAAACCATCTTGTAAAAAATGAAATAATAAGCTACCCAACTTCAAACTGACAATTAAAATTAACAGTAACGTCGTATACAAAAGAGGTACACATTCCCGCAACAACTTTAAAAACTACCCAAAGTAGAAAATTAATAAATCTTTCACCCTGGAAGAATACACTTGTGGGCTCAAACAGCCTTCACTAAGTCAAAAATACACACTGTTCACACAGGAGGGTTCTTATCAAAGTTCCCCAGTCCAACAAATATGGTAAACTTATAAACCGAACTTAGAACCGAAACAACGTAATTCAACCAGACACCAGTAAATGACTGACAACCTCAACACACTCAACCTTTTTCTATCTTAAATTTATACTCACAACCTAGTTGAACCATCAGACGATGGATGCTTCAAGAGTCGGATCCTGGCAAGGTCGTCCATTGTCATGAACGCATCCCACGAACAAAAGAAATTAATGGAAAAAAAAATAAATAAAGAAATGATTTAGGAAAAACAAGAAAAATGATTTTTTGAGAATTTTTACTTAAAATTAAAATATAGTAAAAAAAAATGGCCTTCAGTTCTTGAGTTTGGCATGGAGTAGGTATGGCCCTGGATATTCCTCTGAAGTTATATTATGTAGTTAATCCGGGCATATGGTAATCCGATGTTCTGTGATCATCCTACCACTTGGATGGATCACAAGTATAATAGGTAAGGGCCAGTAGTATGTAGAATACAGTAATAAGTATTGATTAACACAACGTCTTGCCCCTTTATCTGGCGTACTATCCTGGAAGACCACGCCAGGAACAGAAGCTGACAATAATAGAAAATAAAACTGTTACCCATAGTCATGATAATCAAACATATAAGAAAGAAAAAGAATGATAAAGCCAAAATCATTACTGAAACCAGCAAACACTAAAAAGAACAAACAGATATTACTTACCCTGGTAGATCACCCTACCTGATTCGTAGGAAAAAGTGGAGAGAGGCAAGTGACTCTCCAAACTTCACAATCCACTCCAGGTAAGGTCAATATTACCAGATTATAAACTTTAAACAAATCGACAACCAGGAAACTAGAATTTAGCCCCACCCCCATTAGAGTTGGGGGGTTGTTGGTGCGCTTGCAGCAACGAAACTAGCTAAATGGTCCTGTTTCCCCGAAACAACCAAAAAAAACCCCAACTCACCTACTTTTTCCCTCACAATACCCCCTGTCCAAAACCTTATACGGAGTCAATAAGTCCACGAACAGAGAAAATGCACTAAATACACCCTCGGCTCATCCAATCTGAAAGTGTTTTTCAGAGCCAGAAATATAAACGACATTAAACTTATAGGCAGTAATAGCCAGAGCCACATCTCAGAGTCTGCTATTTTACCCTATAAAGTTTTCCAAGTACATCTGGCTTGTGATCTGTTTCAAGCACAAATGGTTTTACCGTAATGTATTATTTAATCTACATAAACGCCCATACTAAAGCATAAACATTCTTTCTCCACAGTGAATAACTAACTTCTTCTGGCAGAAGCTTCTTTACATTCGGAAGATACTGTAATGGTGTCTCCTCAAAACATTGACTAGTACAGCCCCGAGTCCAGAATGTGAGGATCTGATCGGAGACGGAAAAATTTTATAATATCTGGTAATTTAGGACAGGGGGGTTTGAAAATATACTCTTAATTTCTTCGAAAACTTTGGTTGGCTTCCTTCAGAACAACTAAGAGGTTCTAACAACCCTATTTCAAATATCGTAAGAACTGAAGTTAAGCTACTTAGAATGGTACGAAATTTCCTATAGAAGTTACAGAACCAAGGAAAACTTCTTAATAACTTTTTTGGTAGCAGGGAACTAACTAGCTACAAAACATGCTTTGGTCCTTATTAGGAAGAGGTGAAAAGTTTGTAACAGATGATAATGACCCCAAGGTATTGTAACCTATTTTAGCCAAGAAAGCACTTTTGTGGTTTTAACTGTAAGGCCATGAGTTCTTAGTCTTTTCAAAACTAGCGCTAGTTTATTTATTATGGACTTCCCAGATATTATCATGATATAAATATTATCAAATACACCTGATAACCAATCTTTATATCAAAGAACTATTCTCATAAGCCTAATATACGTGGCACACGCGGTAACCAAAGCCGAAATGCATGTGCGTTATTGCATTAGACCTCTATTGAGTAGGGAAAGCGTGTATGTATAGAGTCTGGGTGTAATGTCCCTTGATTGATGCTTGTGAGATGTCTAATTCCAGAAGAATTTGCAGTCCATGGAATTTAAACAAAGTCATGATCAATTACTGGCAATGTGTTCGCATCCCATATAGATTTATAGTAATTCAAATAACGAAAATTCTATGTGCCAGTCTGGTAAAGAATTATCGGGTTTTCTTAACCATAACAACTGGAGAACAGAAAGCCAGATTTCGAAGGTTCTATGATGTTTTAAGTTACAATATTTTTGTCCCAACCTCATTATCAAAAGATTCCGTAAGTGAACGGAACAGGTAGATTTATTCCTCTCCAATTTTCTGTAAAGTAATACACGTTATCTAGACTTGTACTGTGACAATTGAACTGAAGTGTTGTTGATAGACATTGATTGTATGGATAAAATGTTTGTTTTCGCCTCTAAATGTTAAGGGAGGTTACCTGATCTTTTAACAGGTTAACAGGCTCCCACAGACCCCCCCACCCCCCCCACGCTGGAGGGGTCGCACGCTTAACCTGTAAACTCCAAAGGGAGCACCGCCAATCTGAATCTCCTAGGGCCCGGAGAACTTTCCCTGGATCTGGCCCCAGTCTGCCAAATAGTGGGGTTTGAGTAATTGCGAAGCATTTGGTAGGTCATTTATGTATAGGAGAAAGAGAAGAGGGCCAACGACACTTCCCTGTGGGACACCAACTGTAATTGGTTGTGCGGAAGAGTTTGGTGGCCCGGTGGCCTGGTGGCTAAAGCTCCCGCTTCACACACGGAGTGTCTGGGTTCGATTCCCGGCGGGTGGAAACATTTCGACACGTTTCCTTACACTATTGTCCTGTTCACCTAGCAGCAAATAGGTACCTGGGTGTTAGTTGACTGGTGTGGGTTTGGCATCCTGGGGGACAAGATTGAGGACCCCAATGGAAATAAGTTAGACAGTCCTCGATGACGCACTGACTTTCTTGGGTTATCCTGGGTGGCTAACCCTCCGGGGTTAAAAATCCGAACGAAATCTTATCTTATCTTAGCCCCATTTGCGTACACATATTGGCTTCTGTTGCTAAGGTAAGACTTTAGGTAGTTGAGGGAGTGCCTTCTAATACCATAGTGTGACAATTTTATGTGGAGCAAGTCATGGTCAACATACCACACTTGATTTCTTACAATAAATACTACTTGTTTCACCCTAGATTAAGACTATAAATATTTTAAGGTAAGTAATGAGTGCACTGTGTGTGTATTGTACTTTTTTATTGTTTTTTTGATGCCTAGTTCTATTGCTAACTTAATATATGTTAGTGTAAACTTATTATCTAGTATTTGTATGCATTTATAAGTGGAAAAAAGGGTGTTTCACTTTACGGAGGTAGCCTGGAACCTAACCTGCCGTATAAGTGGGGCCCTCCTGTACTAGAAATAAGCCACTTTGACTTTTTTGGGTTATCCTAGGTTCTCTACACATATGCTGCTATGTATGATAATCTATGTAGAGAAAATAGCTTTTTTGTTTCAGTTTTATAGTGCACTATGAGTGTATATCACAGTTAGCCATATGCTATACTCTGTTTTCTCTAATATAAGCCCCCGAGACAGGGATAGGAGAATGGTACTTATATCTCATATCCTCTTCATACCTCTGTTGAACCGCTCTGTATTATGCCAAATGTTATTAATTCTGGAGTATTTAACATGTTTTTATGTTATTTATGTATTTTATTATATCATATTAGATCAATTATGATAGGTAAACAAGCTGTAGTGTTGATATTAGCATAATAATGAAGCATATTCTCCTGCATCACAAAACTGAGCTCATGGTAACCGACAGTGGCTTCAAATCCACCTTATCCTTTATGGACAATGTACTGTGTATGTGCTTTACACAACGAGAAACATTTCTTTTATTCATTAGAACCATGGCTAGGGCTAAAAGTAAGCAGGTTATAACAATAAATGGAGAAAAAGAAATTGGAATGACTGATGCAGCAAGTAGCACCACCAAACAGTACCAGCAGGTTGGTGTGGCAATCCTGGAAATTTGAAATTATGCTAGCCGAAATTAGTGCCGAATATTTCTATTCCTACAAAAATCCAAGCTAAGAACTACCTGTAGAATTGAACCACTACTGAGAAGAGATTCATATACTGACGATGAACAGGAAATGAGTGAAATCCTAAAAGAACAGTATGAGTCAGTATTCAGGTAGAAAATGCAGAAATATTTTTCACTCCAGAAGAAGGGCGTGGAGACCATCTAACTGACATTAGCACAAATCCCATAGTTTTTGAAAAAGAAATGGAAAACATGCCCACTCACTCAGCACCTGGACCAGATTCATGGAATGCTCTATTTGTAAAGAAGTGCAAAGTACCACTGGCACGAGCCCTTAGTATTCTTTGGAGAAAGCACTTAGATCTAGGCGAAATATCGGAGGCCTTAAAGAGTGCAGACATAGCTCCTTTGCATAAGGGAGGTAGTAGAGCACTAGCTAAAAATTACAGACAAGTAGCCCTGACCTCTCACATCATAAAAATCTTTGAAAGAGTGATGAGACAGCAGATTACAAATTTTATGGACCAGCACAACCAACATAACCCGAACCAGCATGCTTTTAGAGCAGGACGATCATGCCTGTCACAGCTGCTGAACCATTATGACAGAATTACAGAGGCGCTGGAAGACAACCAAAATGCAGATGTGATTTACACAGATTTTGCAAAGGCATTTGACAAATGCAATCATGGAGTGATAGCGCACAAAATGAAGGCCATGGGTGTTACGGGGAAGGTAGGCAGATGGAGTTTCAAGTTCTAACACACAGAACACAAAAAGTAGTAGTGAACAGGGCAAGGTCCAGCTTCAGTGAGGTCAAAAGCTCAGTGCCCCAAGGCACTGTCCTGGCACCTCTGCTGTTTCTCATCCTCATAGCAGACAGACAAAAACACCGGGCACACTTTTTGTATCATCATTTGCAGATGACACTAAAATGAACATGAAAGTCACTGCGGTAGAGGATACTAAAAAAGTACAGGAAGACATAAACAGGGTTTTTCAATGGGCAGTGGAGAACAACATGACGTTCAATGGTGATAAGTTCCAGCTGCTTAGGTATGGAAAAAATGAAGAATGCAAAAGGAACACTATATACAAAACTCAAGAGGGTCACCAAATAGAGTGTAAGGAACACATCAAAAGACTTGGGAATAATTATGTCAGCAGACCTTTCATTTAAAGACCATAACAAGACAAAGATTATGACAGCCAGGAAGATGACTGGGTGGGTATTGAGAACTTTCAAAATGAGGGAAATAATGCCGATGGTGACACTCTTCAAATCGCTAGTGCTCCCTTACTTAGAATATTGCTCAGTGCTGATGGCCTCGTTCAGAGCAGGAGAAATATCGAAGCTGGAACAAATACAGAGATCATTTGTGGCTCACATTGAGTTTGTAAAGCACCTAAACTACTGGGAACTCCTACAAGTCTTGAACATGCATTCATTGGAGCAGAGGAGAGAGAAATACATAGTGGAAGGAAGGCGGGGTAGGGGTCGGCCTAGGAAAGGTTGGAGGGAGGGGGTAAAGGAGGTTTTGTGTGCGAGGGGCTTGGACTTCCAGCAGGCGTGCGTGAGCGTGTTTGATAGGAGTGAATGGAGACGAATGGTTTTTAATACTTGACATGCTGTTGGAGTGTGAGCAAAGTAACATTTATGAAGGGGTTCAGGGAAACCGGCAGGCCGGACTTGAGTCCTGGAGATGGGAAGTACAGTGCCTGCACTCTGAAGGAGGGGTGTTAATGTTGCAGTTTAAAAACTGTAGTGTAAAGCACTCTTCTGGCAAGACAGTGATGGAGTGAATGATGGTGAAAGTTTTTCTTTTTCGGGCCACCCTGCCTTGGTGGGAATCGGCCAGTGTGATAATAAAAAGATAATATATACATGTACCTGGAAAATACTCGAGGGCCTGGTCCCAAATCTGCACACTGCCATAACAACAAACTGGAGTGAGAGATGTGGGAGGAAGTATAAAATAAACCCAGTGAGTAGCAGGGGAGTGGTGGGAACAATAAAGGAACACTGTGCCAACATCCGGGGTCCCAGACTATTCAACATCTTACCAGAAGATATCAGAAACATGGCTGGGACAAGTGTAGAAGCCTTCAAGAGGAAACTGGCCAAGTATCTTCACCAGGTGCCAGATCAACCAGGCAGTGATGGATATGTGGGGCAGCGAGCCTCCAGCAGCAACAGCCTGGTTGACCAGGCAAGCACCAGATGAGCCTGGCCCATGGCCGGGCTCAGAGAGTAGATTAACTCTCGAAGCTTTTCTAAGGTGTATCAAAGGTATAACTGATGGAACCGGATGTCTGATTGCCGGATTTGTGATGGCGGACCTGTATAACAATTGGGTGTACATGCCAAAAGCCCCTTTATATGCAGAGCATTTCAGACAAACTTAAGACTAACTTAAGATTAATAAGGCAATGTCAGTACAATAATTGTACACATGGTCATTAGGTGAGTTACAATGAATACGAGAAAATTGATTATTATGTTGGTTCATGTTATATGGCTTTAATAAGTTTGGGAGAAAAGAATTTCAGTTTTGATTAACCTAAGGTGGACACAATGGAATGATTTCATTTGAGAGGATTACAGATATTGAGAGTATGTATGTATGTATATATTGATTATAATGTTTTAACTAAGTTTATGATATTGAGGAAATGCATGTATAGTTTTTACATATTTATTTATGATGGGCCGGGGTAGGTTAAGGAGATAAGGTGTTTTTTAACCTTAGTTCTGGAGATTTCTGGCAGAGTTCTAGATTTTGGGTCCTTTTATGTACCTTGAGTTTTAGAAAAGATTTAACCTGACACAAGGAATGTCATATTTTTCTGCCTAGTATTATCTCCATGAGTCCTATTGCAACTGTCAAGAAAGTGCTTCAGTTCGGGATTTATATTAGAATTGATTGTTCTGTAAATGTAGGTTGCACAGTATTACGAGTGAATGTTTTATATAGTGAGTAGGTTTAAGTTTTTGAAAAGGGGGGGGGTTGTCTAGCTGTGAATTGTGTGATCATTTGCACTGCAGCTTTTTTTTAGGAGGGGGGATTATTATTGGCTTTAGGTGATTTGTCATTGTGGAGCCCCAGGCATCAATAGCATAGTGGAGGTAGGGGTAGATCAGTGAATGGTATAGAGTAAGTAGTGCTGTTTGTAGTACATAGTAACGTATCTTTGAGAGGATGCCAACTGTTTTAGATACTTTTTTTATGTATTGAGTGAGGCTAGATTAGGGTGGGAGATGACAAAAGTCAGCAAAGAGAACAGACGTAAGTTGTTTTGGCACGCTTAGAAGGTCGTTGATGTATAGGGAAAGGGAGCTATGGGAAATTATGGGGATGATGTTCACAGGCACATTCCTGAAATATTTCATCCATATACATTGGAACCTCTACTTGCGAGCGTGTCCACGTGTGAGTTTTTCCAAATGCGGGCAGTCGATGGGTCGATTTTTTTGCTTCCATACACGAGCAAAATTTCCATAAGGAGCAGACCTCAAGACAGGTTCCTTGACACTGGTGAGGGGCTCTTGCTCTTGATCTCGAGAATTGTATCTCATTTGTTTGTTGGACTATCTTATTGAAACTTGGGCAATGTATGATGGAAAGATGCTTCTTAACATACACCAAAAATGAAAGAAATCTAAGCATAAATAATGGAGTTCACTTCTCAGCAATTAGCCACCCCTTACGTAAAATTCGAAAGGTTTTTAGGGTTTGGGTATTCTCTTTCTTTTTTTGGTTTCATTTGATAGAATGGAAAATAGATTACAGAAATAGATATGATTTTGATTGCTTTCACAACGAAAAGTACCTTGAAATTGAGCTCAACGTAGGAGAAATGGTCCATTGCTTGGCTATGTTTAAGAGTAAACAAATTACGTCACTGTCTATTCCAATATGCAGTCGTGAATGGGTTGACATTATTTATACAATTATTACAATAATAAATAACAGTAAATCTTATATATTTTGTGTGAATAAAAATAAAAAATTAGTATTTATAAAAATAATAATAATAATAATAATAATAATAATAATAATAATAATAATAATGTATAATAATAATATGTATAATAATAATAGTATAATAATACATATATAATAATAATAATGTACTACATATAATAATTATAATAATAGACGGCTTCAAAAGGCCGTCACTAGATGGCAGTATTTACCACAACAAAGAGGGACGGTTGGGGGCCGCCTCCACCTGTTACATAATGACATATTTTAGTCATTCTAGAGTATATATCAGGTTTCTATGTGATTTATATTGTTTATTATTTCATATTAGACGACCTGTGATAGATAAATAAGCCGTAAAGTTGATGATAGCGAAATATTCAAGGAGTATGTTGTCCTGTCTCCAGACAAACTCTCGTCGGCCGCCGACACCGCCCATACCACTACATGAATGACATATTTTATTCAGTCTAGAGTATATATCAGGTTTCTGTGTTATTTATATTTATTTATTTATTTATTTATTAACAATTTGAGCACACAGAGGTACAAAAAAATTCAGATAAGAGCAGCATGCCAAAGCCACTTATACTATGCATAACATTACGGGCTGGCTTAAAATTAACTTAAGATTAACTAAGCAATGATGAAATCAGTGATAAAACATTAATGTAAACAGATTTGTTTGTTATGTCATATTAGATGAACTGTGATAGATAAATAAGCCGTAGAGTTGATAGCGAAATATTCAAGGAGTATGTTGTTCTGTCTCCAGACAAACTGTCGTCGGCTGCCGACACCACCCATACCACAACGTGAATGACATATATGTATTTTATTCATTCTAGAGTATATATCAGCTTTTTATGTTATTTATATTGTTTGTTATGTCATATTAGATGAACTGTGATAGATAAATAAGCCGTATAGATGATATTAGCAAAATTATTCATGAAGTATTTTGCACGGTCTCCAGACAAACTCTCGTCCACCGCTGACACCGCCCATACCACTACATGAATAACATATTTTATTGATTTTAGAGTATATATCAGGTTTCTATGTTATTTATATTGTTTATTATGTCATATTAGATGAAGTGAGATAGATAAATAAGGCGTAGAGTTGATATTAGCTAAATTATTGAAGTACAAAATTCCACTGGAACGGATTAATTGCATTTCAATTAATTTAAATGAGGAAAATTGACTCTGCAAATGAGCAAAACCAGTTGCGAGCAAGGTCATGGAACGGATTAAACTCGCAAGTAGAGGTTCCACTGTAATTTAAGGGAGTCGCAACTAAGCAACAAATTGTTGATTTTAATATTGTTAGTTGTACCTCAAAACCAGGTGGGTTTTTAGAAACACCCAGGCTGCACCATGCCTGTCCTTCAAAACCCACACACACTCTTTCCCACCCACAAGCAGAGTTGGGCCTATAAAATATTACATATATAAAAAATTTAATACAAGTACAGTGGTCCCTCGTTTATCGTCGTTAATCTGTTCCTGGAAGTGCGACGATTATCGAAATAGACGATTCTTTAATCAGTTTTCCCCCATAAGAAATAATGTAAATACAATTAATCTGTTCCTGACACCCAGAAGTATTAAAACAGAAAAATTTTTTACATGAAATATAGATTTAGTACATAAACAATACAATGGGACATGATGAATGAAACATTAACAGCATAACACTTACCTTTATTGGCGATTCTTCTTAGTGTATGGAAGACTGGAGGAGGAGAGAGATTGGATTAGTTACTGTTTGGAAGGGGAATCCCCTTCCATCAACACCTCAGGTACCAAGTCCTCTTCTGGGGTTACTTCTCTTCTCTGTTTCTTAATGCCACTACGACCAGCTTGAGAGTCACTGGAGTCCTGTCTCACAAAAAAAGTGTCCAGAGAGCTCTGTTTCTGGCGTCTCTTTAAAACTTCCCTAAAATGGGCCAAGACTCTGTCACTGTACAAGTTGCCAATAAGGCTTGCAACATCCTTCTCAGGGTGATGTTTCTCCATAAATCTTTCCATCCTACCCCACATTTCAAAAACCTTCTTAATTTCTGAAGAAGGCAACTTCTTCCATCTCTCTTTCTCCTTGCAGCAAGATTCTGAGCTGCAATCTGTTGCTGTTCCCGCTGAAGCTCTTGTAGCTGCTCAGTGGTTACCTCCTTGTTGTGGTCCTCCACCAACTCTTCCACATCCTCCAAACTCGCATCCAACCCCATGGAACTCCTCAATACCACAATAGAGTTCACAATTGACATAGGCTCATCAGGGTCAGCCACAAACCCTTCAAAATCCCTCTTGTGGACACAATCTGGCCACAATTTTCTCCAAGCAGAGTTCAAAGTCCTGGTAGTCACTCCCTCCCAAGCCTTACTGTTATGTTGGTATGTCTTATTACTTTGATAGTAAGGTTCTCACTATATGTTCTAGTGTGGGGTAGCTTTTTACTTAATGGCCTTATCTGTCTAGGGGTAATACTTATATTATGACTGATCATCCTCAGTGTCTCTGATCCTTTCACCAGCCCTCTTCACAGGTTATTTAAACTACTACTATAAAAATATAACTGTATTGTAAATAGATATGTACAGAATATACAATTACAGCCTCACATATTCAAAACAAAAATCTACACACTCCTTAGCTGTTCTCCCACATGGTGCATCTCAGCAACTTTGCCCTTCTCTCTTCATGACTAATCTCTGGGCTAACCAGTGTTTTGACACACTTTAGTCACCCTGGGTATGGTGGCCACAACTTAAGTTATAAAAACTCACCCCTGGAGCACACATAATGCCCAAAAGAAATAGAAGAAGGACCCAGAAGTCTTGCCAGCTTGGAGTCCACCAGCAGAGAGAGAGAGGGAGGAGCCTAGCTAAGCTCCTCCCACACCAACAAAAGACTGTTGCCAAGCACAATTCTCCAGTTACCACATTTCTACCACACCTTAATTTTACTTTTTCAAAAAGAAAAAGTAAAATTAAGGTGTGGTAGAAATGTGGTAACTGGAGAATTGTGCTTGGCAACAGTCTTTTGTTGGTGTGGGAGGAGCTTAGCTAGGCTCCTTTATAAACTACTTATTTAAATTGTGTGTTTGTGTGTGTATAGTATAACCTATTATATTGAGAAAAATAGGCTTGACCCAGCTGCCTCTCAGTCATGAGGGTGATCTGCCCTTATGACATTTAGAGCTAAGTCCCCATCAATTCAATATAATTAGGTATTCCAGAGTAACTGTTACTTATAAATGCATCTTGGGTCCTATAGCCCCATAACACTTACCTATAAGGCTTATGCAATGGAGGATACTGAAGTGTTCTTTCCAGAAATCTCTTAGGGTCAAGTGAGTGTCTGAGGTCACATTAAAGCACCTTTGAAACATTGCTTTGGTGTAGAGTTTTTTAAAGTTTGAAATGACCTGCTGGTCCATGGGCTCTAGGAGAGGAGTGGTATTCGGGGGCAAGAACTTTACTGTGATGAACCAAAACTCCTGCAGAATTAGGTCATCCAAGTTTGGAGGATGAGCAGGTGCATTGTCCATTACTAGGAGGCACTTGAGATCCAATTTCTTTTCCAGGAGGTAATTCTTCACACTAGGGCCAAACACTTCATTGAACCACTGGATGAAAATTTCCCTCGTGACCCATGCCTTATTATTAGATCTCCAAAGCACACACAATTTACTCTTCATAACATTGTTTTTCCTGGACACTCTGGGATTTTCAGAATGGTACACTAGTAGCGGCTTCACTTTGAAATCCTCACTAGCATTAGCACAAAACATGAGCGGCAGCCTGTCTTTCATAGGCTTGTGTCCTGGCAGTCCATTTTTCTCCTGAGTAATGTAGGTCCTGTTTGCCATTTTTTCCAAAAGAGGCCTGTTTTGTCACAATTGAACTCTTGTTCAGGTTTCAGTCCTTCAGCCTCCATGTACTCCTTGAATTCACTGACAAATTTTGTAGCTGCAATTTTGTCCAAACTGGCAGCCTCACCATGCCTTATCACACTGTGTATGCCACTATGCTTCTTAAATCTCTCAAACCAACCTTTGCTGGCCTTAAATTAACAATTGCCAGTACTCGTTGCAGTTAATTTCTTTACCAGATCGTCAAGCAACTGCCTAGCCTATTCACAAATAATTGACGTCATAATTGTTTCTCCTTTATCCACACCAATAATAACTTCTCAACATCTTCGAGTACTGGTGATCTCATTTTTGTCAGCATATTTACCCCCTTTGCAACAACAGCTTCCTGGATTCCTTTTTCTTTGCCACAATGGAAGATATGGTTGTACTGGATTTGTTATACATCCTGGCCAGTTCGGCCACACGTACGCCACGTTCATATTGTTCAATGATGTTTTTCTTAAATTCAGTCGTATTTCTTACCTTCTTTACCAAAGGCTTGGCACTAGGAGCTTTCTTTGGAGCCATGGTAGCTTATTTAGCAGTTGCAAGCACTAAAATGAATGGAATATTATGAAAAACACCTACCATCCGACTTATGACCGAGTTCGGTTCTGAGAAACCGGTCGTAAGTCAAAATGGACGTAAGTCGAACTTTACTACTGAATATCAACATCACATTTTTGTAATGACTTTATTTTATTGTTTTATTTTGGTATTTCATGTTTTACTTTACTTTTTATGCTGTTAGTACTGTATTTTGTACTGTAAGGTTTAGGATAAACACTGTGTACAACACAAATAGTTGTTTATTTCCCAGAAATTTTGCAAAAAAAACACGGTCGTAAGTCGAGTGGTCGTAAGTCGAGCAGGTTGTAAGTCGGATGGTAGGTATTTCGTATGAACAAGTGAGGGGACTGTCGCTCACTGATAAACAATGGCACACTGGCTGGGAAGGGAGGGCGAGGCGGTTCAGAGCTGTGAGTACGCGTCCAGGACGAACGACGATTAACGAGACAACCGACCATTTGGTAGCCAATGTTTGGATGAAAATAACGCGACGATTTCCGAAAAGGACAACTATCAAGCTCGACGATTATCGAGAGACCACTGTTTACCTGGAGTTTACCTGGAGAGAGTTCCGGGGGTCAATGCCCCCGTGGCCCGGTCTGTGACCAGGCTTCCTGGTGGATCAGAGCCTGATCAACCAGGCTGTTGCTGCTGGCTGCACGCAAACCAACGTATGAGCCACAGCCCAGCTGGTCAGGAACCGACTTTAGGTGCTTGTCCAGTGCCAGCTTGAAGACTGCCAGGGGTCTGTTGGTAATCCCCCTTATGTGTGCTGGGAGGCAGTTGAACAGTCTCGGGCCCCTGACACTTATTGTATGGTCTCTTAACGTGCTAGTGACACCCCTGCTTTTCATTGGGGGGATGTTGCATCGTCTGCCAAGTCTTTTACTTTTGTAGTGAGTGATTTTCGTGTGCAAGTTCGGTACTAGTCCCTCTAGGATTTTCCAGGTGTATATAATCATGTATCTCTCCCGCCTGCGTTCCAGGGAATACAGGTTTAGGAACCTCAAGCGCTCCCAGTAATTGAGGTGTTTTATCTCCGTTATGTGCGCCGTGAAGGTTCTCTGTAGATTTTCTAGGTCAGCAATTTCACCTGCCTTGAAAGGTGCTGTTAGTGTGCAGCAATATTCCAGCCTAGATAGAACAAGTGACCTGAAGATTGTCATCATGGGCTTGGCCTCCCTAGTTTTGAAGGTTCTCATTATCCATCCTGTCATTTTTCTAGCAGATGCAATTGATACAATGTTATGGTCCTTGAAGGTGAGATCCTCCGACATGATCACTCCCAGGTCTTTGACGTTGGTGTTTCCCTCTATGTATTTTGTGGCTAGAATTTGTTTTGTACTCTGATGAAGATTTAATTTCCTCGTGTTTACCATATCTGAGTAATTGAAATTTCTCATCATTGAACTTCATATTGTTTTCTGCAGCCCACTGAAAGATTTGGTTGATGTCTGCCTGGAGCCTTGCAGTGTCTGCAATGGAAGACACTGTCATGCAGATTCGGGTGTCATCTGCAAAGGAAGACACGGTGCTGTGGCTGACATCCTTGTCTATGTCAGATATGAGGATGAGGAACAAGATGGGAGCGAGTACTGTGCCTTGTGGAACAGAGCTTTTCACCATAGCTGCCTCGGACTTTACTCTGTTGACGACTACTCTCTGTGTTCTGTTAGTGAGGAAATTATAGATCCATCGACCGACTTTTCCTGTTATTCCTTTAGCACGCATTTTGTGCGCTATTATGCCATGGTCACACTTGTCAAAGGCTTTTGCAAAGTCTGTATAATATTACATCTGCATTCTTTTTGTCTTCTAGTGCATTTAGGACCGTGTCGTAGTGATCCAATAGTTGAGACAGACAGGAGCGACCTGTTTCAAACCCATGTTGCCCTGGGTTGTGTAACTGATGGGTTTCTAGATGGGTGGTGATCTCGCTTCTTAGGACCCTTTCAAAGATTTTTATGATATGGGATGTTAGTGCTATCGGTCTGTAGTTCTTTGCTGTTGCTTTACTGCCCCCTTTGTGGAGTGGGGCTATGTCTGTTGTTTTTAGTAACTGTGGGACGACCCCCGTGTCCATGCTCCCTCTCCATAGGATGGAAAAGGCTCGTGATAGGGGCTTCTTGCAGTTCTTGATGAACACGGAGTTCCACGAGTCTGGCCCTGGGGCAGAGTGCATGGACATGTCATTTATCGCCTGTTCGAAGTCATTTGGCGTCAGGATAACATCGGATAGGCTTGTGTTAACCAAAATTTTGTGGCTCTCTCATAAAAAATTCATTTTGATCTTCGACTCTCGTCTGGTTAGCGGCTTGCTAAAAACTGAGTCATATTGGGACTTGAGTAGCTCACTCATTTCCTTGCTGTCATCTGTGTAGGACCCATCTTGTTTAAGTAGGGGCCCAATACTGGACGTTTCTCGACTTTGATTTGGCATAGGAAAGAAATACTTTGGGTTTCTTTCGATTTCATTTATGGCTTTTAGTTCTTCCCGCGATTCCTGACTCCTATAAGATTCCTTTAGCTTAAGTTCGATGCTTGCTATTTCTCTGACCAGTGTCTCCCTACGCATTTCAGATATATTGACCTCTTTTAGCCGCTCTGTTATTCTTTTCCGTCGCCTGTAAAGGGAGTGCCTGTCTCTTTCTATTTTACATCTACTCCTTTTTCTTAGAGGAATAAGCCTTGTGCATACATCGAGTGCCACCAAGTTAATCTGTTCTAGGCATAAGTTGGGGTCTGTGTTGCTTAGTATATCTTCCCAGCTTATATCAGTTAGGACTTGGTTTACTTGGTCCCACTTTATGTTTTTGTTATTGAAGTTGAATTTGGTGAATGCTCCCTCGTGACTAGTCTCATTATGTCGGTCTGGGACTCCACGCATACGTGTCTGAACCTCAATTATGTTGTGATCTGAGTATATTTTTTTGATATGGTGACATTTCTTATCAGATCATCATTGTTAGTGAAGATGAGGTCTAGTGTATTCTCCAGTCTAGTAGGCTCTATTATTTGCTGGTTTAAATTGAATTTTGTGCAGAGATTTAAAAGCTCGTGCGAGTGTGAGTTTTCATCAGAGCTGCCTCCTGGTGTTATTACTGCAACAATATTATTTGCTATATTCCTCCATTTTAGGTGCCTTAAGTTGAAATCCCCCAGAGCAAGATGTTGGTGCAGGAGCTGAAGATTTTCCAGACAGTGGTCAATTTTTAACAACTGTTCCTGGAATTGCTGGGATGTTGCATCCGGAGGCTTGTAGACTACCACAATGACTAGGTTTTGGTTCTTGACCTTTACTGCTAAAACTTCCACTACATCATTTGAGGCATTAAGCAGTTCTGTGCAAACAAGTGACTCTGCAATGTACAGACCAACCCCCCTCCTTTTGCCTGTTTACTCTGTCACATCTGTATAGGTTGTAACCTGGGATCCATATTTCGTTGTCCAAGTGATCCTTTATGTGGGTCTCGGTGAAAGCCGCGAACATTGCCTTTGCCTCTGCAAGCAGTCCATGGATGAAAGGTATTTTGTTGTTTGTTGCTGGCTTTAGACCCTGTATATTGCAAAGACGAATGTCATCGGACTGGTGGTATTGTTGGTACTGGGGGGGGATTTTTTTTCCGGCATTAGTATCTGTATCTGTTGGTTTGGAGTGGGGGCCATCGACTCTGGTTCCACTCCAGGAATGACTGGATTTGGTGTACAATTTCTGCCATTTCCTGCCAGTTTTTTTTCCTTCCTGGCACTAAAAAACCTCTCCCTCTTGAGTGGCTGTGGCTGTATGTTGATAAATTATAAGACAGTGGACTGTATAATTTTTTAAGGACTTTATCTCCGGAAATGGTAAATTGGAATACAGCCTCTCCTCACTTAACCCCTTGACTGTTGCAACCCCAAATCCTGAGATGTCTCCTGGTGTCGCAAAATTTCAAAAAAAAAAAAAAAAAAAAAACATTTCTTGTGAAATGATAGAGAATCTTTCCCAATTGTAATGACACCAAAAGAACGAAATATGATGGAAAACTGACGAAATTATACTCTCGTGAAGTTAGCGACCTCAGTGATATTTACAAATCGGCGATTTTGCCCACTTTGAGCCCTATTTTTGGCTAATTCCATTGTTCCAGTCGACCAGACTCATAGCTATTTCTTTAGAATTCCATTTTTTCCATCGATTGAGTACAAGAAACTGCCCATTTACTGATTTCAACTACCCAATAACATGATCAGAAATTTGCAATTTGGCCAATTTCATGAAAATTAAAAAATATGACAATTTCAAAATAGGGTCCAGAATGAACAATGTAGACATTCCTGGGTCTAAAATAACATTTTCTTTGATCACATCACATCTCCAGGCCCCTCTGATATTATTCTTGCTTTCTATTGAATTTTTATTCAAACAAAAAATAGAAGATTTACTGTTATGCAGACTACTGCAATATTGTAATAATTGCATAAATAATGTCAACCCATTCATGACTGCATATTAGAATGGTACTTGGACATTTATTGGAAAATGACCTCATTTGTTTACTTTCGAACATTGGCAAAAATCAAACATTTCCCCTACTTTGAGCTCCATTTCAAGGTTCTTTTCATAGTAAAACCAATCAAAATTATCTCTATTTCTATAATATGTTTTCCATTCTATCAAATAAGACCAAGAAAATGAGAATACAACCATAAATACTATATGAAAACCACAAAGTTGGCATTTTAATTAAAAAAAAGTCAGCATTTTTTTTTCTCATTATGCACTGAGTGCTGCAGGATTTTTTTTATATGGTGCACACTGACCACACAGACCCATTCTCTCACATGTGGGCCTACCAGCTTTCTCCTGCTTGATTTGAAGCCGCTAGAGTTTATGAGTATATTACGTCAAAAACGGTGGCTCATAAGACGTATATATATGACCAAAACAGTCAAAGGGTTAATGCTGGAGTTCCATTCCTAAGACCATGTCGGTAAACAGATTTGTTTGCTAAGCAAGGTGCATACTAGAGTGGTGGTGGGTTTGTGTCACCCATCTTTGATATTTGTTTTAATGTCACTTTGCACCACTTATAACATTGTTAGTATATTTTTAAATGTTTATACAGTAGCGTATTGTATATTGTAATAAACAGAATAGAGGAAATCAGCTGTAATATACATTATTTAGGTATGCATACTGGTCAGAGAGCCCGCCACAAGTCCAAGTCATCAGTAAACAATATATTGCTAAGTGAGGAGAGGCTGTACTAGTAAACATAGAGTCTGGGTAAGATTTCCCATTACTTGAATAGGTAGGTAAGTTTGGGGTGCCAGGTGTAAATGATAATGGGAGCCCTTTGATTGAACTTTGTATAGAAAGGGGTTTAGTTATAGGTAATACATATTTTAAGAAAAAGAGGATAAATAAGTATACACGATATGATGTAGGGCGAAATGACAGTAGTTTGTTGGATTATGTATTGGTAGATAAAAGACTGTTGAGTAGACTTCAGGATGTACATGTTTATAGAGGGGCCACAGATATATCAGATCACTTTCTAGTTGTAGCTACACTGAGAGTAAAAGGTAGATGGGATACAAGGAGAATAGAAGCATCAGGGAAGAGAGAGGTGAAGGTTTATAAACTAAAAGAGGAGGCAGTTAGGGTAAGATATAAACAGCTATGGAGGATAGATGGGCATAATGAGAGCATAGGCAATGGGGTCGAAGAGGTATGGGGTAGGTTTAAAAATGTAGTGTTAGAGTGTTCAGCAGAAGTTTGTGGTTACATGGAAAGTGGGTGCAGGAGGGGAAGAGGAGCGATTGGTGGAATGATGATGTAAAGAGAGTAGTAAGGGAGAAAAAGTTAGCATATGAGAATTTTTTTACAAAGTAGAAGTGATGCAAGGAGGGAAGAGTATATGGAGAAAAAGAGAGAAGTTAAGAGAGTGGTGAAGCAATGTAAAAAGAGAGCAAATGAGAGAGTGGGTGAGATGTTATCAACAAATTTGTTGAAAATAAGAAAAAGTTTTGGAGTGAGATTAACAAGTTAAGAAAGCCTAGAGAACAAATGGATTTGTCAGTTAAAAATAGGAGAGGAGAGTTATTAAATGGAGAGTTAGAGGTATTGGGAAGATGGAAGGAATATTTTGAGGAATTGTTAAATGTTGATGAAGATAGGGAAGCTGTGATTTCGTGTATAGGGCAAGGAGGAATAACATCTTGTAGGAGTGAGGAAGAGCCAGTTGTGAGTGTGGGGGAAGTTCGTGAGGCAGTAGGTAAAATGAAAGGGGGTAAGGCAGCCGGGATTGATGGGATAAAGATAGAAATGTTTAAAAGCAGGTGGGGATATAGTTTTGGAGTGGTTGGTGCAATTATTTAATAAATGTATGGAAGAGGGTAAGGTACCTAGGATTGGCAGAGAGCATGCATAGTTCCTTTGTATAAAGGCAAAGGGGATAAAAGAGAGTGAAAAAAATTATAGGGGGATAAGTCTGTTGAGTGTACCTGGTAAAGTGTATGGTAGAGTTATAATTGAAAGAATTAAGAGTAAGACGGAGAATAGGATAGCAGATGAACAAGGAGGCTTAGGAAAGGTAGGGGGTGTGTGGACCAGGTGTTTACAGTGAAACATATAAGTGAACAGTATTTAGATAAGGCTAAAGAGGTCTTTGTGGCATTTATGGATTTGGAAAAGGCGTATGACAGGGTGGATAGGGGGGCAATGTGGCAGATGTTGCAAGTGTATGGTGTAGGAGGTAGGTTACTGAAAGCAGTGAAGAGTTTTTACGAGGATAGTGAGGCTCAAGTTAGAGTATGTAGGAAAGAGGGAAATTTTTTCCCAGTAAAAGTAGGCCTTAGACAAGGATGTGTGATGTCACCGTGGTTGTTTAATATATTTATAGATGGGGTTGTAAGAGAAGTAAATGCGAGGGTCTTGGCAAGAGGCGTGGAGTTAAAAGATAAAGAATCACACACAAAGTGGGAGTTGTCACAGCTGCTCTTTGCTGATGACACTGTGCTCTTGGGAGATTCTGAAGAGAAGTTGCAGAGATTGGTGGATGAATTTGGTAGGGTGTGCAAAAGAAGAAAATTAAAGGTGAATACAGGAAAGAGTAAGGTTATGAGGATAACAAAAAGATTAGGTGATGAAAGATTGAATATCAGATTGGAGGGAGAGAGTATGGAGGAGGTGAACGTATTCAGATATTTGGGAGTGGACGTGTCAGCGGATGGGTCTATGAAAGATGAGGTGAATCATAGAATTGATGAGGGAAAAAGAGTGAGTGGTGCACTTAGGAGTCTGTGGAGACAGAGAACTTTGTCCTTGGAGGCAAAGAGGGGAATGTATGAGAGTATAGTTTTTACCAACGCTCTTATTATGGGTGTGAAGCGTGGGTGATGAATGTTGCAGCGAGGAGAAGGCTGGAGGCAGTGGAGATGTCATGTCTGAGGGCAATTGTGTGGTGTGAATATAATGCAGAGAATTCGTAGTTTGGAAGTTAGGAGGAGGTGCGGGATTACCAAAACTGTTGTCCAGAGGGCTGAGGAAGGGTTGTTTGAGGTGGTTCGGACATGTAGAGAGAATGGAGCGAAATAGAATGACTTCAAGAGTGTATCAGTCTGTAGTGGAAGGAAGGCGGGGTAGGGGTCGGCCTAGGAAGGGTTGGAGGGAGGGGTAAAGGAGGTTTTGTGTGCGAGGGGCTTGGACTTCCAGCAGGCATGCGTGAGCGTGTTTGAATAGGAGTGAATGGAGACAAATGGTTTTTAATACTTGACGTGCTGTTGGAGTGTGAGCAAAGTAACATTTATGAAGGGATTCAGGGAAAACCGGCAGGCCGGACTTGAGTCCTGGAGATGGAAGTACAGTGCCTGCACTCTGAAGGAGGGGTGTTAATGTTGCAGTTTAAAAACTGTAGTGTAAAGCACCCTTCTGGCAAGACAGTGATGGAGTGAATGATGGTGAAAGTTTTTCTTTTTCGGGCCACCCTGCCTTGGTGGGAATCGGCCGGTGTGATAATAAAAAAAAAAAAAAAAAATAATAATTACAAATACCAAATCATAGACATTAACTTACCACAGTTATTGTGGCCACATCCTAATGCATCCCTGTCAGAATATATGCATTGGCCAAGGCAATATGTATGTACTGCTAATTAAGGGTAAGCATACATTACATATGTGGGCTACACATAAGGTTTGGTGTCCTCCCATTTTTCATCATACAACCATATTGGAGCTGTTTCACAAGTTATAAATCCATTTACTGCTTCAGAGGATACTAAACTTCTAATCCTTGATTCCTGCTGATAAACCCATTTTTAGCCTTAATGACACCAGATTAATCATACTCAGTTGTACTGCTAGTGATACATAACCATACTGTCTGCATCTCCCCCCCCCCCAGTGTGACGGTTCATTTTGCAGTTCCTGTTTTTATTTTCAGTCACACCAATAATACATTTTAAATATTACATTACATAATTTTTTTACACTAAATGTAGGACAATTATAAAAATTTTCCATGGAGCACAACTTTCTAGTACCCACAGTCAGTGGTCAGGCTCCAAACATAGTTTATTATACAGCAATAAAGGAATGGAACAGACTACCTGCACATGTCAAAGCCTGTCATAGCATGAACCAGTTCAAGAAGAGAGCCAAAAGGTACCTAATGAATACAGTGGTCATTCGATAATCGTTAGGCTCGATAGTCGTCAATTTCGGAAATCGTGACGTTATTTTTGTCAAAACATTGGCTCGCGAATCGTTGTTTGACTTGCTAATCGTCGGTCATCCGGGACGCGTACTCATGGCTCTGAGCTGCCTCGCCCTCCCTTCCCAGCCAGTGTGCCATTGTTTACCATTGAGCAACAGTCCCCTCACTTGTTCATACGAAATATGTATTTCATAATATTCCATTCATTTTAGTGCTTGCAACTGCTAAATAAGCTACCATGGCTCCAAAGAAAGCTCCTAGTGCCAAGCCTTTGGTAAAGAAGGTGAGAAATATGATTGAATTTAAGAAAAACATCATTGAACAATATGAAAGTGCCGTACATGTGGCCAAATTGGCCAGGATGTATAACAAACCCCATACAACCATATCTTCCATCGTGGCAAAGAAAATGGAAATCAAGGAAGCTGTTGTTGCAAAGGGGGTAAATATGCTGACAGAAATGAGATCACCAGTACTTGAAGATGTTGAGAAGTTATTAATGGTGTGGATAAACGAGAAACAATTAGCAGGGGATAGTCTTATGACGTCGATTTTTTGTGAAAAGGCTAGGTAGTTGCATGACGATCTGGTAAAGAAATTGCCTGCAACGAGTACTGATAATTGTGAATTTAAGGCTAGCAAAGGTTGGTTTGAGAGATTTAAGAAGCGTAGTGGCATACACAGCGTGATAAGGCATGGTGAGGCTGCCAGTTCGGACAAAATTGCAGCTACAAAATTCTTAAGTGAATTCAAGGAGTACATAGAGGCTGAAGGACTGAAACCTGAACAAGAGTTCATTTGTGATGAAACAGGCCTCTTTTGGAAGAAAATGCCAAAGAGGACCTACATTACTCAGGAGGAAAATGGACTGCCAGGACACAAGCCTATGAAAGACAGGCTGACACTCATGTTCTGTGCTAATGCCAGTGATGATTTCAAAGTGAAGCTGTTACTAGTGTACCATTCTGAAAATCCCAGAGTGTTCAGGAAAAACAATGTTATGAAGAGTAAATTGTGTGTGTTTTGGAGATCTAATAATAAGGCATGGGGCATGAGGGAAATTTTCGTCGAGTGGTTCAATGAAGTGTTTGGCCCTAGGCCTAGTGTGAAGAATTACCTCCTGGAAAAGAAATTGGATCTCAAGTGCCTCCTAGTAATGGACAATGTACCTGCTCATCCTCCAAACTTGGATGACCTAATTCTGCAGGAGTTTTGGTTCATCACAGTAAAGTTCTTGCCCCCGAATACCACACTTCTCCTCCAGCCCATGGACCAGCAGGTCATTTCAAACTTTAAAAAACTCTACACCAAAGCAATGTTTCAAAGGTGCTTTAATGTGACCTCAGACACTCGCTTGATCCTAAGAGATTTTGGAAAGAACACTTCAGTATCCTCCACTGCATAAGCCTTATAGGTAAGGCTTGGGAGGGAGTGACTACCAGGACTTTGAACTCTGCTTGGGGAAAATTGTGGCCAGATTGTGTCCACAAGAGAGATTTTTAAGGGTTTGTGGCTGACCCTGATGAGCCTATGTCAGTTGTGAACTCTATTGTGGCATTGGGGAGTTCCATGGGGTTGGATGTGAGTTTGGAGGATGTGGAAGAGTTGGTGGAGGACCACAACAAGGAGGTAACCACTGAGCAGCTGCAAGAGCTTCAGCAGGAACAGCAACAGATTGCAGCTCAGAATCTTGCTGCAGAGGAGGAGGAAGAGAGATGGAAGAAGTTCCCTTCTTCAGAAATTTATAAGATTTTTGAAATGTGGGGTAGGGTGGAAAGATTTATGGAGAAACATCACCCTGAGAAGGATGTTGCAAGCCATATTGGCAACTTGTACAGTGACAAAGTCTTGGTCCATTTTAGGGAAGTTTTAAAGAGACGCCAGAAACAAAGCTCTCTGGACACTTTTTTTGCGAGACAGGACTCCAGTGACTCTCAAGCTGGTCGTAGTGGCATTATGAAACAGAGAAGAGAAGTAACCCCAGAAGAGGACTTGGTACCTGAGGTGTTGATATAAGGGGATTCCCTTTCCAAACAGTAACTAATGCAATCTCTCTCCTCCTCCAGTCTTCCATACAATAAGAAGAATAACCAATAAAGGTAAGTGTTATGCTGTTAATGTTTCATTCATCATGTCCCATTGTATTGTTTATGTACTACATCTATATTTCATTTAGAAAAAAATTTTGTTTTAATACTTCTGGGTGTCAGGAACGGATTAATTGTATTTACATTATTTCTTATAGGGAAAATTTATTCGAAATTCGTCAATTTCAATAATCGTCACACTTCTAGGAACGGATTACTGACGAAAAATGAAAGACCACTGTACAGTGGACCCCCGCATACCGGACGCATCGCATACCATACAATCCGCATACCGGACGCTTTGATCGCAAAAATTTTGCCTCGCATACCGCCCAAAAACCCGCTCACCGCCCTTCGTCCGAGACGCGTCCAATGTGCGGCCTGAGCCACGCTCACATGTTCCGCCGGTGGCATTGTTTACCAGCCAGCCTCCGCGGTAACATCCAAGCATACAATCAGAACATTTCGTATTATTACAGTGTTTTTGGTGATTTTTTCTGGAAAATAAGTGACCATGGGCCCCAAGAAAGCTTCTAGTGCCAACCCTACAGCAATAAGGGTGAGAATTACTATGGAGATGAAGAAAAAGATCATTGATAAGTATGAAAGTGGAGTGCGTGTCTCTGAGCTGGCCAGGTTGTATAATAAACCCCAATCAACCATCGCTACTATTGGTGGTACAGCTGCTGCTGCTGCTGTACCACCGTCAGCTGCTGCTGCACTGTCAGCTGCTGCTGCTGTACCACCGTCAGCTGCTGCTGCTGCTGTAGTACCATCTGCTGCTGCTGTAGCATCGTCTGCTGCTGCTGTAGCATCGTCTGCTGCTGCTGTAGCATCGTCTGCTGCTGCTGTAGCATCGTCTGCTGCTGCTGTAGCATCGTCTGTTGCTGCTGTAGCATCGTCTGTTGCTGCTGTACCACCGTCAGCTGCTGCTGTTGCTGTAGCATCGTCTGCTGCTGCTGTAACATCGTCAGTTGCTGCTGTAGCATGTCTGCTGCTGCTGTAGCTTGATCTTTGGCTGTAGCATTTTATTTCCAGGGGAATCCCCGCCCACTCAGTGGAATTTTGCCCTCGCTACTTCAACCTGACGTTACTATATAAGCGCCAGGATTCTTTCATCTGCATCGAATATCCACGACATGGGCTGGTTCGCACCTATACTCCTAGGTTGAGGGACTGATTACCTCTCTTCTGTACATATTCTAACTGTCTTCAAGTTAATTTCCTGGAATATGTAATGATAAAGCACTGGATGGCAAAACGCCTACAATAAAATACCCAGATGTACACATGTGTCTTACTCCTCATCTTGTCGGTATTATATACCATTCGTACACAAGTTTCTCCAGCCTGAACAGAAGGTTGACGTTTTTTTGTTAAGAGTACTCTGAAGAAATGTGTGAAACTGATTAATTTTATAGCCAAAATATTGATGAGCGTGAATTTGCCTCTTTAACCGATATGAATTAGATAATGCATTAACCAAAGTCGATCAACTGCTCCATGGAGAGGATGGTATAACTATGATATTCTCAAACTCTAAGGCACGGCCTGATAACCCTTTGTCGGCACGGTATAATCTCAGTTACATGAGGGCGTTTCTCCTACTTCCTGGACCAATAGTCTCATCTGTGCTAATCCCTAAGCCCCAACTCCTGATACATTTAGGCCGATCTCCTTAAATAGTTGTCTTTGCAAACATTGAAAGAATGATGCTTAACGACTGTACTAACTACAGAATCACATCAAACTTCCCCCTACCTCATGGGTTCAAGAAAGGTAAAAGTGTGCAGAACCCTGTATTTCCACTTTTTCTCACTGAACACACCTCTACTATTTTAAACCACTTTTCTTGAACTAAAATCTGCATTTGATAATGCGAACAGAACCGATTATACTAGCATGAATTAGCCAAAATGAATATTGTGGTATCTTACTCTGCTGGATAATAGATTGCCTGTCAATAGAGTATCCTCTGTCCTTTACCAAAACTTTCAGAAGTGAAAACTAAAGAAATGTCTTTAGGTACACCGCAGGAGTGTTCTTAGTCCATTCAATTTAATATTCCTGATTATTGCTCACCTAAAAGCTCCTTCTCCTCACCTAAACATATAGCTATAAGCTATGCTGAGATATCATGAACCAACAAACAGCATAAGAAGATGAATACCATTCTTAATGAAGTTCAAGCATTTGTAATCGACCTAAGCCTCATATATCATCCACTAAAACTAAGAATATTACACAAGCAAACGACATCCCCACCCATCATTGTTTCAGGGTGAAATCATTAGCTACGTTAAAACTTACAGCGATATCCTTGTGGTAGATTACCCCTTTTAACAAATCCACTATAACACAACTAACAAGAAGAAATGTAAATCTAGGCTAAATGCTCTCAAAGCGTTTGCTGGCTACAACCCAACTATGGTGCAAATGTGAGAATCGTGAGAATGATGTGACATAGCCTATGTTATACCTTATTGATATAGCTGCTCCCATGTTGATATTAGCTCTAGAGACAATTCTCTCCGACCCTTGGAGTTAATGCAAAATGACGCTCACAGGATATACTTGGCTTCCCCAGACTACAAAAGTTCTTACATGAGGAAGGAGCTGGTATTTCTATATCAGTGATAGATTTTGAAATTAACACTGTACTCGGTATTAGAATGTTAGAAACGAACCAGACACTGTCCAGATGAATCTTACCAAGTGGTCTAGAGGTATACACACAGATCTAAAATGGATTGTGAAAATGTGCAATTGCATTAAGTTTTATAACCTGCATGAACTGTATCACTGTAGCAACAAGAGCATTCACCCCTCCATTGAAGAATGTGTTTCATTAATATCACAATACCTGCAATTTCCCATCCCAAGATGCTCATTGCTAGTAATCCCTTCTTAAATCTCTTGTTAGAGCAACTGCTCAAGATGAAATTTCTCCACCTAGCTGGTATAACAAGTATATCACAATGTTAAATACACTGTGGATCTAAACAGGAGTCCCTTCTGGCAGGCTGCATCTGCTCTTGTTGCACCCTCCCTAGTTAAGAACGATAATAAATTTGTTGATTAGGCATAAAGAATTAACAACTGGGCATCACAACTGCAAACTGAATTGTTTGCAATCCTAAGGGCGCTAAAGCTAACCTTGACACTGACTTGACTCTATCATCATTACTGTTTCTATGTCATCACGGAAGCTCTGACACATATATACTCCAACAACATGCTCATTGGGGTAGCCAGGTCAAATACCAAAAATTAGGGACAAAGGAATTAATGTACAATTGCTATGGATCCCATCACACATTGGATTACTCCTTCATGATAAAGTTGATAAGTTAGCCTAAAGAGGTATCGAGAAGGAGAATGTATGAATATAACTTTGGTATACTGTGTCCTAGCATTAGTAATAATATTAGGAGAGAAGTAAATAATAGAAAATGATTGTTATAGAATGCAGTTAGAAGCCTGAGTAGATCAATAACCCACTATGATAACATGAACGTAGACAAGTGTGTTTATGGAGCAACTTGCAATGTGAACAGACTGACTGATGTTGTAAGTGGGCCAGCTTAGGCTAGGTTACAATACTTCAGGCAGTTTGGGAAACACACAGATGATGATCAAACTAAATGAAAATAGGTATCAGCATATGGTCACTCACTTGAACACTATGTGCTTATTGTCCACTTATTGAGGAATATCAGAGACTGACAGTATAAAACCTATGTGACATGCAAATATCTTATTAATGAAAAAAAGATCCAGATTATACTAAGCGATTTCCTAAATTTTGCTTGTAACAGTAAGTGGAACTAGAGATATGTAATATAAATCCATATGTATCCTGTTAACCCTTTGGGGCCTAGTTCCTAGGCCTTTTGTGTATCCATATGCGCTCCGCCTACCGACCCACCGGATGATAATGGGTGGCACAATAAACTACCCACTTCGTGGCAAAATCTAAAAAATAAAATCTAAATCACATCACTGTCTTGCCATAAGGGTGCTATTACACCACTACAGTTTTTTAAACTGCAACATTAACACCCCTCCTTCAGAGTGCAGCACTGTACTCACTCCCATCTCCAGGACTCAAGTCCGGCCTGCCGGTTTCTTCCCTGAACCCCTTCATAAATGTTACTTTGCTCACACTCCAACAAGCACGTCAAGTAATTAAAAACCATTTTCGTCTCCATTCACTCCTATCAAACACGCTCACGCACGCCTGCTGGAAGTCCAAGCCCCCCGCACAACAAAACCACCTTTTACCCCCTCCCCTCCAACCTTTCCTAGCCGAACCCCTACCCACCGCCTTCCTTCCACTACAGACTGATACACTCTGAAGTCATTCTGTCTCACTCCATCTCTCTACATGTCCGACCACTCTACAACCGAGTATACTTCTTTTTATGTTATTAATAAATAAGAATTACATGAACCCCAATGGAAATAAGTCACTTTGACTGTTTTTTTTTTGTTATCCTGGTGGGTCATCACACATATGCTGCGAATGTATGATATTTATGTAACTGTAATAATGTGCACACAGACCTGAATAAACTTATTTCTTACTAACAGCTACAATAACAACACTTATGGCAGTCAACACAATAACAACTATGGAAGAGAAGTTTGCCCCCCAGACCATCAAGAATACTGTGTGTACCTTCACTCTTCATGCTGGCCTCTAGAGTACATAGGACATATAATAAGCACTGCCCATGGCCTAGAAGGCAACACTCACACGATCATACACTGAGTGTCTGTGTGTTTCATTCCTGCATTGGAAAATATTGGATGTGTTTCTCTACACCTGTTTTGTCCTGTTCCTGTATGCAAGCACGTAGGTACCTGGGTGTTAGTGGACTGGTGTGGTCGCATCCTGGGGGACAAGATTGAGACCACAATAAAATAAGACAGACAGTCCTTGATGAAGCACCAGCATTCCTTGGGTATCCTGAGTGGCTAAACCTCTGAGGTTAAAAATTTCGAACAAAATTTTATCTTGTCTTAACTTCCTTTCACTTTGGTCAAGGCTCTTTTATGGACACATGGAAGCAGAACTCAATACAGCATCAGCAGTCAGTGGCAGTATAAACAACACCAACAGACTTCTGCAACCAGCCTTCGTCGGATGTGGTTGTCTCACTCTCGCCTGAAGTAAGCCGTGATAAGTTTTCCCACTTTTCTGGGACCTTGTCCTCATCTAAGTAGCCCACCGGGTAACATTACGGAGGAGCACCTGTCATCAGCCTTCTTTAACCAGCTCCATTTTTTCACTCTGAGGACAATTCCTTAATGGTGGCTAGTCGGTTACTGTACTTAAGTGGGAGGACGCGTGCAAAAACAACATGGGGGTAGTTGAAAGATAGCTCTGGGCCTTTTGTTTTTGCAATCAACACATCACAGGATCTTGCAATGTTTGCCAAAAAGAGGATGAAATCCAAGCAAACACTTCAAGTGCGTGTGTTTAGCTACCCAAACCAGGTCACTAACACCCAGGTACCTCTACCTACTTACTGCTAGTGAATGAGACAAACAGGTATAAAGAAATGCACCCAATGTTTCCACTCCTTGCGGGGATTGACCACAGACTCTCAGTTTAGTGTGGAGGTGAAAGTATTGCCACCAGGCGATGGCCACCATTGTTTTTAGTTTTATCTAATCTACATTAATATTAGCAAAAATTCTGATACTTATTCCAGGAGCAATGTTGGTAGTGCCGCAGGTACGGCGCGCTGCTGGCACACATGGACTACAAGCACCACCACCCTCGCTGCATCACCACCAGACCAGACCTACTGATGTAACCCAATCATTAATTCTCCCATATACAGTAGTACCCTATGACCGTGGAGACACGTTCCAAGACCTACCGAGGACACGCCGAAAATGCGGATAGTATGGAACCCTATAGGGTACACTACTGTCTGCACAATAAGTCGAGATTATCACTTTATTTCACTTGAGGGAAGCACTTCACAGCTTCTCTTAGACTTTGAAGACTGTCACCATCACAGCTTTTGTGCAATATATAGCAAAAATTAAGGTTTTTTTTCAGGCATGGTAAACTATGGAAAAACTGAAACGTGGAAACAAGAACCCACGGATACAGGGACTGCTGCTGTATAACACACAGTTGTCGATGCTGGATTATGATTTCTTAATTACATGTATTATTATTTTTAATATTTCTTCAATTATTAGTATTTTAATATTTCTTAATTATAATTATTTTTAAAATTTCTTAACTATTATTATCTTAATATTTTTATTTTTAATATTTCATATATTTTTTTAAAATCAAATGGAAAGTGCAATAAAAACTAATATACAGTAGGGTCCCACTTTTACGGCATCGCTTTATGGCCATTCTCTACTATGGCTAAGTCAAATTATACCAAAATTTGCTATATGGTTAAGCGGTCTTTCCAAATACGGTGTGCCCCACCCGTTTGTTACATTCTCCGTGACCACATCTTTATGTCAGGAAACTTTTCCAAAATTTTCAAGTGGTGTTAAAGTTACTAACTGCGGATTTTATATGTACAGTGACCCTCCCGCCTTACGAGCGCATTCACGTTACATTAAATCTGTCATACGAAGCATTTAACACAAAAATTTTGCCTTGCCTCACAATAAAAAACTCGCCTTACATGATTCGTCCGGGACGCGTCCCATGTGTGGCCTCAGCTGCCCCCGTGGGTGCCAGTTGTTTACAAGCCAGTCAGTAGAGATGGAGAAGACATGTAATCAGTCCATACACCCTTGTAGTTTTGGCAAACATATGGCCATCTTCGTACAGAAGAGAAAACACCTTGGACAACTTTTTCAAGTGAGAATTGTTTGATCTGAGAGGGACATGACCTCTCAGTGGCTACTTTCTCACTACTACTACTCTGCACCTTTCCTTCCGACAGTATTTAAGTCTCAACACTGTCTCTTGATCTTCAGTTAGTTCCAGACTTTAGAACAGAACTTCTCCAGGCTGAGGGACTGACAACCTCAAATCTACAACTTCAAGGGTGATGGACTGATTACATCGTCTTCACATCTCTACTGCTCCCTGCCTACTTTCTGTACTCGACTGAAGAAGCCTACTGTGTAGGCAAAAACGTTTCGGAATAAGTTGCCTAAATGTTGCCTATGTGTCTTATCTACCAACCTGTCAGTATTGTATACCATTTGATAATCACTACTCACCTCTCTTCCTACATTAAGACTACACATAATTTAAGGTAAATGATGAGTGTTCTGTATGGTGTATTTTAACTCTGGCCTGTTTAATATAGCATATTAAGTATGGAGATGGGGGAGCCAGGGCTACCTACACCTGACTTCCTATAAATAAGTACTACTCACCTCTCGCCATAGATAAGAATTACAAACTTTAAAGATAAGTAGTAGTGTACAGTGTATGTATTCTTTTACTTTTTGTGTTTTTTTTAATGCCTAGTTTCTATTACTAACTTTAATAGAATTTAGGTAAACTTGTTGCTGGCATTTAATGTGCATTATAAATGGAAAAATATGATGTTTTTCTTTCCGGCGAATCTGCTTTCCGGCGAGGTCTGCTTCTGTTCCGGGCGATGTCCCTCTGCTTTCAGGCGGATGTCTGCTTTCTGCGATGTCTGCTTCCCGCGATTCTGGCTTTCTGGCGATGTCTGCTTTCCCCGGCAATAGCCTGACCTAACCTGCCGTAATAATGTGGCCCTACTGTTTAAAGGATTAGTCTCAAAAATGTTTATGGAATTTTAGTGTAAATAAAAAATAAAATAAATTTTATTTTTCAGTATCTTTTGTCAAATCATTATTTTTTTTTAACAAGTCAGAGCCGTCCCCACCGAGGCCAGGGTGACCCAAAAAGAAAAAAATCCCCAAAAAGAAAAAATACTTCGTCAATCATACACATTCACGCCTCACTCACACATAATCACTGTATTGCATATAAGAGGTGCTCCGAACACAACATTTAGAAGCAGTCATTGTACTTCCCCATTCCAGGACCTCAAAGTCAGTTATATAAAAATAACCGTTTTCCCTGATCCCTTCAACTAAATATTACTTGCTCACACTCCAACAGAATCGTCAGGTCCCCATATATCATTCGTCTCCATTCACTACAATCGAACACGTTCAGGCACACCTGCTGGAAGTCCAGAGCCCCTCCGCCACAAAACTCCTAGGTATGGAAATGAAGATAGCTTCCAGACCTTTGAAAGTAAACAAAAGAGAAAAAGGAAAAGGGCTAGAGCGTCGACGTATCAACTCACTTGACTCTAACACAATGTATACTAAACCCTTGGTGCACAGAGGCTGCAAGAAGTCTTTCTTCAAAGGAAGAATGTGTTTTAAGCTGAACTTCCCTGACAACACCCCGCTGCTGGCTAAGTGTGCATGGCTAATGGAAGCTGTAAACAAGCATCCTAACTCAGGATCAATGTATGAAAAACCAACACACAACTTGTTTTGTGGAACAGAATAAAGAAGATGATTAATATCTATCATAGAACACCTTATGGGATATTAACTGCTCCGACCTCCATCAGACACCACCACTTTAAAAAAATGGGTCGTATCACAATCTTTGATACCTCTCTGCATGGACCCATCCCATCTGACTCTAAGTGAGCATATCATCAAGGCCTAAAAGCTTAAAGGAATATCCCAAATTATGGCCAGTTGGGTAGGTCCTGTGCCCCCTCCCCCGGAATATCTGGGTGTGCAATGGTTTTTAACGTTTCCTAAAACATCGAAGTGTACCTACCCCCTAAACGTAGGTTGATACAAATGCCAGCACGATGGCCAGGTGCAGTAGACTGTGAATACTACATTCTTGGTGTGTAATGGCTGAAACATTCCACTAGAAGATGCACAGTAGGCCCTGACACCGAAAATTTAAGTATTACTGTAAAGAAGTTTGGGTTACAGTTTACCACAAGGACTGCAGTCAGAACCCAACAACCTTCGATGTAAACCTGATAACAGTCCCTTAAATGGTAAATAGGATTGGCCATCCAGTCTAACCACAGCCAGATCTGAGAGAACCTCTGCAAAGTGTGCAAGAACCCCAACCTCACTGCAAAGGATTCTGTGATACCAAAATGCCATCACACACACCAGCTGTGGAGGAGCTAGCCATCCTGCTAGCACATATGGAACTACTGTCTGCCACTACAGATACCTATTCTACACCTAATATGGGGATGAGTTTGTCATTTCTCCCATACACACAACTAAAACAGTCAGACGGACACCACACAGTAACCTCCCTGAAATTTGGAGATGATCAGATGCACAGGACATACCTGAAATGAATGATGAAACAGAGAACACTAATGTAACATGGTAAGTCCTGTTAAGGGATAGTTGTTAAAGAAAAGCACTAACCCAGAAGTGCCATCCACCGAGAGCATTGGATTCGCCTGACCTTCCTCATATTATAACAACTTTCCAGAAAAAAATTGAGCATCTTGAACAGATCCTGACAAGTTTTTAAATAAATATATTAATCAGGATGATGAGCTTGAGCATGTGATGTGTCAAATGCAGCAATCTCCGTTCACTTCCAGCAATTGTGAGAAAAAAAGCCCATAACTCTTGCCTTCAAAAATTGCCTTATCACACTGCTCCAAAATGCCGAAAATCTTAAAAATACAGGTCCTGAAGATTAACGACGTACAAACTATGCTATTTGCCACTTAATATCTGCACACTGTAGTCAAAGCATAATATTGTTTATCCATCTTATGAGCAAGAGACTGTAAAACTCACCCAATGGATACATTACAAATCTTTTCATGGAACATTGCTTCCATCAGGAAGCGGTTTGCCTGACTTACAATCATATTAGTGCAACCAAGAATATTGATGTCATCTGTTTGCAGGAATGTCGATTAAAGATGACACCTCCACCAACTTCCTAGGATATGCAGCGTATAACCTAAAAAAAAGGGGTTTTCCCCCCAACCAACTGATGTGTGATGTATGTTCAGAAAGAGCTTGCCACATTCACTTCCTTTCCTTGCAAGTCGAGTTAAACATGCAGTATCATGGTGTCAAAGTATAGCAGGCGATTTTTCCATAAACATTTTTAATGCTCTACCCCACGAAACCAGTCTTCGACCTATGCTTTACCAGATCGGCATCAATAGTGAACCCACCACATCTTGAGATTTTAATGCCAAGACATAAGAATATGTGGGTCTATAACAAACACCAATGGAATCTAAAACAAGTGAGTGGATTGCTAATGAATGACATGATAAGTTCGAATTTGGTGGGCACTACTGAGCCTACGCACATATATGGTGGCATACTAGATCTGTGTCTTGATTTAATACATCAATACATCATGACTCTGTCAAGTTGATGACTTCTATCGAATCAATTCCCAAGACTAACAATTGTCAATCTTGACCCATCTCCAGCAATCAGAGCTAAATACAGAAGAGGAAACTTATTCCTCAAACAGAACACAGAGACAACTTTATTAACCACTTGATGAATGGTATAAGAAATTACGAGCCCCCATTGGCACACAAAAGTTAATGATATTTAATTACCACGATTGAGAGTGTTCACTCACAGATCAAGTGGGCAGGAATAGGAAAAACAAAAAACCCCCACTATAAATAACAATAAAAACCCAATGTAAATACTATAATGATCCACAGACAGGCGCAATCTATCACATGCCAGCTAGAGGAATTGGTAAAGCAAACCGTGAATGTAGAAAACCCCAGACCTGCTCAGAACGTTCCAAGCTGCACTAACAAATGCAATGGAATAGAAAGGAAGAAACTTAGGCAACAGGAATGGGAACATTTGTTAGTGGATTAAATAGGTCCACCCCTTTGTTTGGCTTGGAAAGTATAAATAAAATAACCAGGAAAAACTGGCATTGTTGCTCATATCCCTTTCCTCTTGAAAAAGCAATGACCTCATAATGACGGTCCACAACATCCAGGCAATGAAAGCCTCCATCTCAATTAGAAAAAAATTTATTTATTTCTATATTTATTTATTTCTTTAAAAATTTGAGCACACATACAGAGGTACAAACAAATACAGGTAAGAGCAGTATGGCCAAAGCCACTTATACTAGCAAGATTACGGGCTGGCTTAAAATTAACTCAAGATTAACTAAGTCAATGATGAATCGAGTGATAAAACATTAATGAAAACAGTTTACTAAAAAAGCACAAGTGGAGTATTACAAAGTACAGGTCATATGGTTGTATGCCTGTTGTACATCAGTAGAATGGAGTAATCTGTTATGTAGTGTAATTTAATAAATAATAAAAGTTAGATGGGTTTTTTAGGTTTTAAACATTTATTGATTTAATTGTGAAAACATTTAAATATACAATTTATAAGGTTCAGTGTATTCAGTATTTATTTTGTTTGGGTGAGTAAGGGATCTTTGAGAAGAGACTTGAATTTATAAACGTATTGTTTTCTTTATATTTACGTAATGAATTCCAGATTTTTAGGCCTTTTATTGCATTGAGTTTCTACATAGTGTGAGATGGACACGAGGAACATCACAGAGTGAACCTGTGCCTTGCGTTATGGTCATTGGGTTCTCGTTGAGGAGGCAAGGCAAGTTTGAGGGGAAGGGTTAATATCAGAGGTAAGTGTTCTATGTATGTAATAGTGCAGTAGTAAGTATGATGTTTTGTATGGTGAGGAGGTTTAGTGTAGTGAATATTGGTGGAGTGTGCTGCCTATAGTGAAATTGTTTCAATCTAATGCAGCCTTTGTTGGTAATTAGTGGTCTGAGATGGTACTTGTTTGTGAGCCCCATGCACAAATTCATAGGTGAATATGGGTAAATAAGAGAGTGATCTAGGCCAGGATGGCTGACTGTGGAGCATAGTACCGTATCTTCGTAGTATGGCCTCCAGTCTTGAAATTTTCTTAAGAAATTTGTGTATATTGTATGAAAATTGAGGTCCTATTCATCAAGGTGGATTCCTATGAATTTTCTTCCCTCTGTTAGCTTTGTGATAGGTGATCTTTTATCATTATGTTAAGAGGGAACATCTTAGCTCTGTTACCAAACAGAATGAGGAGGTTTTGTCAATGTTTAGTGTAAGTTTGTTAGGTTCTCTCATCAGGTAGATATTTTCTTATTTCGGTATTACAGTATTGGCTAGAGCGGTGACTGGGCTCGGGTGGGAAAGAGTATGTAGATTCATCTGCAAAAAGTGTGGGTATTTGAGTAATTGCGAAAGCATTTGGTAGGTTCATTTATGTATAGGAGAAAGAGAGAGGCCAAGGACACTTCCCTGTGGGACACCAACGTAATTGGTTGTGCAGAGGAGTTTGCCCCATTTGCATACACATATTGGCTTCTGTTCTGAGGTATGAATTGAGTAGTTGAGGGAGTGCCCTCTTTAAACCATAGTGGGTACCAATTTTTACGTGAGCAAGTCATGTCAACCGTATCAAAAGCTTTACGTAAGTCAATGAAGATCCCCAGTGTACTTCTTTTTTCTCTATTGCAGTGTATATATTTCTAGCATGTGTATAATAGCATCATTAGTATTTTTTATTAGCCTGACTCCACATTGGCAGGGGTTGAGTTATGTTTTGGAGATAGTAGAGTAATTCGTTTTATAATAATTTTTCGAATATTTTGAGGAGAGGGTGTAAGTGGATATGGCTATATTATTCAACTCTGTTTGGGTCTCCTCCTTTGTGGATCGGTGACCCTTGGCGATTTTGAGTAATCTGTAGGGAAGGTGGAGATTCAATGGATTAGTTAAAGAGTGTTTCAATGTTTGGAGAAAGCACTTTGACACTTTTTTGTATATAAAGGGTGGTAAGGTATTTGTATCTCCTGCCTTGTTTTTTTATGTGTTGATAATAAGGGAACTTCGTATGGGGTTAGTCAGCTAGGAACAGTGTGGTTCGGTAGTATGCCGTGATGTAGTCATTTGGTGGGGTATCTACTTGGGATTTTAATTGGCAGGTTTTGTCCTATAGTGGAGAAAACTCATTGAGGTCTGTTTGCTGTTTCTGTTGGTGAGTTTTGGGTTCATCTGATTTTGCTAATTTTATTTCCTATTTCGTGATATCTTTTTTGTTCCTAAATTTCGATAGGGTTTTCCAAGTCTTTTTAGGATCACCACGTAAGTTGGATAATCTGTTCTCTATAATACAATTTTTTTTTGCCTTCTTATCATGCTGTTTAGGAAGACGATAACGTTTTGTTTGTCTCTGGTTATGTGACCCATTCATGTACTGTTTTTCATATTGGTGTTTTGTATTTAATGATTTGAGAAAGCTGGGTGTAGCCAGTGACGTTCCATTCTCTAACGTCATCTGTTTAGTTTTTTAGGCAGTGCCTTGTTTATAGAAGGTATTGGGTCTTTTTTAGAAAATTATTAATACAATCGTCAATATCTGTATAGATTTCTAGCTCAGTGTGCCAGTCAATGTTTGCTACATCTGCTGTTTTGTGAAGTTATTAATGGCTGCCTCATTGTGAAGTCTGAAGGTGACATTAGTAGTGTCTTGGTAATTTACCAAGAGTTTGTTATGAGGAAAAGTCGGTAGTGGTCTGTGGATTAATCTGTAATTATGCCCTGATTTTAAAGGATATGGTTGTTGGTCCAGATGTGGTCAAGTAGGGAAACTCTAGTCTCTGTAACTCTTGTAGTTTTGTTACTGTTGGTAGCAACCATACAGTTACTCATTGGGTTTGTGACTTCAGTACGTGTGGTCCTGGTCTTGCAGGAGATTTATATTGAATCACCTGGAGAGTATAAGTGATTTCTTTGTTCCTGCGTGCATCAGTTACATACGTTCCTAGTTTGACTAAATTGGCTAATTTTGACTGTGAACTCTGAAATGTTTACAATGTGAAGTTTTTGTAGGTAGTTGGATTTGAATTTGGCTATTATATATTCCCATGTTCAACCCTTTGCAATATTAGTGATACATACTAGTTGGTCTGAGTAGTAATATGCTTCCACCCCCCCCTTGTTGGTCGGGCCTACAGTTGTGTATGGCTTGTTAACCAGGAATGGCATAGAGAACATCTGTACGATCCAGCATTTAGCCAGGTATCATTAGGTAATGATGGACATATTGCATGTAAAATTTAGCAATCTATGAGGTCATCGTAATGCTTGCTTAAAGATCTGATAATGTAGTTAAAGATAGTTCAGTTTTTGTTGGCAACTGAGAAGTGCCTTTGATTGTTCTCAGTATAGTAATTACAGTAACTGTTTGTTAATCATAAATTTGTAGTGAAATCTATAGTAAATATATAGTGAATCAAGTTGAAAACTATAGGCCAATATCCAACTTACAATACACCCTCTCTCAAAAATTCTTTGAAAAACTAATTCATAAACGAATCTACTCCACCTTATCTCACCCATACATACACAACCCCGCCAATTTGGAATTTCGGCCTAATAAAAATACTAATGATGCTATTATACACATCTAGAACATATATACACTGCAATAGAGAAAAAAGAAGTCCCACTGGGGATCTTCAATTGACTTACGTAAAGCTTTTGATACATGTTTGACCATAATGCTCCACGAAAATTGTCACACTAGGTATAAGGAGCACTCCCTCTATTATCCTCAAGTCATACCTGCAGCAACAGAAGCAATATTGTACCAAATGGGCATACTCATCCCAGCGCAAACCAATTACAGTTGTGTACCACAGGAAGTGTCCTTGGCCCTTCCTTCTCTTCTCCTATACAAAATGACCTCCAAATGCTTCGCATTTAACTCAAACCCACACTATTTGCAGATGACACTACATAAGCCTTCTCTCTCTCTCACACCGAGCCCAGTCACACTATCCATACTGTAAATACCGAATTACAGAAAAAATCCTAGCGTCTGGAAGAGGACTAACAAACTACACTAAACATTGACAAAACCTAACTTCATTCAGTTGGTACAAGCTACAGATGTTCCTCTTAACATAAAGAATAAACGATCAACTTATCACAAAGCTAACAGAGGAAAATCTCTTAGGAATCCACCGTGATAATAACTCAAATTCATACACCTATACAACAAATTCTAAGAAAATTTCCAAGACTGTAGCATACTATCGAAGAGTACGTACTAAGTTCCACATCAGCCCTCCTATGCCCAAAGCACTCTCTTATTTACCCCTATCTCACCTATGGGAAATTTGTGCTTGGGGCTCCCACACAGTTAACCATCTCAACCACTAATTACCCAACAAAAGGCCTGCAGTTAGAAATGATAACAAATTCTCACTTACAAGCCACACACTTCCACCAATTTTAAATACACTAAACCTACTCACCATACAAAAACAACCCATAACTATTACTGCACCTATTACATACATAAACCTTAACCTCTGATATTAACCCTCCCCTCATACATCTCTTGCCACCTCAATCAGAACACATGACCTAACACAAGCACAGATCACTCTTTTGATGTTCCTCGTGTTCATTCACACTAGCAAATACTCAATCACATAAGGCCCTAAAATCTGAAATTCATTAACCTAAATATAAACAGAACACTACCTGTTTTATAAATTCAATCGCAACTCAAAGATCACTTACTCACCCCCAAAACCAAATAAATACTGAATAACTGAACCTTATAAATTGTATATCTTAAATTGTTTCCACAATTATATCACATAAATGTTTAAACCTAAAACCAAATTCTAACTTTATTATTTTTCTAAATTACACTACCTTAACAGAATCCATCCTATGACCTGTCTTTGTAATACTCAACTGTGCTTTATAGTAATCTGTTTACAACTAATGTTATTTATCACTGACTTCATCATTGCTTAATTAATCTTAAGTTAATTTAAGCCAGCCCGTAATGCTATGCATAGTATAAGTGCTTTGGCATACTGCTCTTACCGTATTTTTTTTTTGTACCCTTCCTGTAAGTGTGTCTCAAATTTATAATAAATAAATAAATAAATAAATAAATAGTTAAATTAAGTATAAAACAAAGTTAATATCTTTAACTAAAAAATAGCACCTGAATTATTTACAATGTAAAATATGAGCAAGGTAGTTTTTTCTTTTTTTTTTTTTTAAGCTAAATAAGGATACAATAAAAAGGGACTATACAAATCAAAATAAAGTGATGATCAATACTGGAGCTTGGGAATATATAGTAAGGTAGTACTATAAAGGTACATTCTTTAAAGTTAGAATTATAGTATAAAATATATATAAAAGGACTAATATAAGTTGTGGTTCAACAACAATATAGTGGTAATCAAATAATGAGCCTTTTTGAATATAATGCAAAATTGTGAAATAATTCTACTTAGCACCGAGAATAGCACCTTGATTATTTTAACAATTGAATATATAAACTAGGGTAGTTTATATAAAGCAAAAATAAAGGAGAAAATATATAAGGGACGAAATTAAGTAATGTAAACAAAGTTAAATGGACAGTGGTCACTATGAAATAATATTGGTTTAGGAGTAAGACTGATTTGTTAATATTAATACATTGGAGCAGTTAATTTGCACAATAAAGTAAAAAACAATGAGGTATTGTACTAGCTAGCAAAAGATAGTTTTGGTACTTCAAAAAAGTAATTGGCATATACACTAATTGCATACACAATGAAAAGTGACTAAAAAAACAAGTAGTGATAAACAAAATTAAATGGACAGGTCTGAATAATGAATATATTAATTTGGAGTAAGATTTACTTGTAGTTTAAAATTATGCAGCAATTAATAGCAGTAAGAAAGAATATAGAGTATTGGAGGTAGTTGGCATTATCTAGTGATGAAAAATAAATAAAATAAGTTGCACAATATAATAGTAACGTACACTATATGCATAAACATACACGTATATATGTTATTAAGGGCACTTAACTAATCTGTTACAGAAATGACAGCTTTTCTAATGAAGGTAGAGAAATTCGTGTTTACATTGAGATGGTATATTGTTGTCCTGTGAATGTTTTCCTTACTAGTAGTTTCCCATCTCACGTGAAACACTGGTGTATTTTGTTTCCTGTTTAAAGAGTTTCGCAGTAGAGACACAGTGCAACATCTTCTTCTGCTTCAGAATCTCCACACTATGGTGCTGTCGCACCTACTCCCTAGGGTGAGGGACTGATTACCTCATCTTCGTAATAGTTTCTACTGTCATCAAGTTATGTCCATGGAATTTGTATTGATAAAGCCACTGGATGGACGAAACGTCTACAATAAAGAGACCCCAGATGTTGCACATGTGTCTTACTCTCTTCTGTCGGTATTATATCCATTCTACACAACCTGTCCAACACTGCAACACATGGAATCTTAATTTCTGAGGACATGTACACAACTATACTACAACTACTACTACAACAACTAACCTCACTCTTTGGAAGGACCCTTATTTCCAGGGGAATCCCCGCCCACTCAGTGGAATTTTGCCCTCGCTACTTCAACCTGACGTTACTATATAAGCGCCAGGATTCTTTCATCTGCATCGAATATCCACGACATGGGCTGGTTCGCACCTATACTCCTAGGTTGAGGGACTGATTACCTCTCTTCTGTACATATTCTAACTGTCTTCAAGTTAATTTCCTGGAATATGTAATGATAAAGCACTGGATGGCAAAACGCCTACAATAAAATACCCAGATGTACACATGTGTCTTACTCCTCATCTTGTCGGTATTATATACCATTCGTACACAAGTTTCTCCAGCCTGAACAGAAGGTTGACGTTTTTTTGTTAAGAGTACTCTGAAGAAATGTGTGAAACTGATTAATTTTATAGCCAAAATATTGATGAGCGTGAATTTGCCTCTTTAACCGATATGAATTAGATAATGCATTAACCAAAGTCGATCAACTGCTCCATGGAGAGGATGGTATAACTATGATATTCTCAAACTCTAAGGCACGGCCTGATAACCCTTTGTCGGCACGGTATAATCTCAGTTACATGAGGGCGTTTCTCCTACTTCCTGGACCAATAGTCTCATCTGTGCTAATCCCTAAGCCCCAACTCCTGATACATTTAGGCCGATCTCCTTAAATAGTTGTCTTTGCAAACATTGAAAGAATGATGCTTAACGACTGTACTAACTACAGAATCACATCAAACTTCCCCCTACCTCATGGGTTCAAGAAAGGTAAAAGTGTGCAGAACCCTGTATTTCCACTTTTTCTCACTGAACACACCTCTACTATTTTAAACCACTTTTCTTGAACTAAAATCTGCATTTGATAATGCGAACAGAACCGATTATACTAGCATGAATTAGCCAAAATGAATATTGTGGTATCTTACTCTGCTGGATAATAGATTGCCTGTCAATAGAGTATCCTCTGTCCTTTACCAAAACTTTCAGAAGTGAAAACTAAAGAAATGTCTTTAGGTACACCGCAGGAGTGTTCTTAGTCCATTCAATTTAATATTCCTGATTATTGCTCACCTAAAAGCTCCTTCTCCTCACCTAAACATATAGCTATAAGCTATGCTGAGATATCATGAACCAACAAACAGCATAAGAAGATGAATACCATTCTTAATGAAGTTCAAGCATTTGTAATCGACCTAAGCCTCATATATCATCCACTAAAACTAAGAATATTACACAAGCAAACGACATCCCCACCCATCATTGTTTCAGGGTGAAATCATTAGCTACGTTAAAACTTACAGCGATATCCTTGTGGTAGATTACCCCTTTTAACAAATCCACTATAACACAACTAACAAGAAGAAATGTAAATCTAGGCTAAATGCTCTCAAAGCGTTTGCTGGCTACAACCCAACTATGGTGCAAATGTGAGAATCGTGAGAATGATGTGACATAGCCTATGTTATACCTTATTGATATAGCTGCTCCCATGTTGATATTAGCTCTAGAGACAATTCTCTCCGACCCTTGGAGTTAATGCAAAATGACGCTCACAGGATATACTTGGCTTCCCCAGACTACAAAAGTTCTTACATGAGGAAGGAGCTGGTATTTCTATATCAGTGATAGATTTTGAAATTAACACTGTACTCGGTATTAGAATGTTAGAAACGAACCAGACACTGTCCAGATGAATCTTACCAAGTGGTCTAGAGGTATACACACAGATCTAAAATGGATTGTGAAAATGTGCAATTGCATTAAGTTTTATAACCTGCATGAACTGTATCACTGTAGCAACAAGAGCATTCACCCCTCCATTGAAGAATGTGTTTCATTAATATCACAATACCTGCAATTTCCCATCCCAAGATGCTCATTGCTAGTAATCCCTTCTTAAATCTCTTGTTAGAGCAACTGCTCAAGATGAAATTTCTCCACCTAGCTGGTATAACAAGTATATCACAATGTTAAATACACTGTGGATCTAAACAGGAGTCCCTTCTGGCAGGCTGCATCTGCTCTTGTTGCACCCTCCCTAGTTAAGAACGATAATAAATTTGTTGATTAGGCATAAAGAATTAACAACTGGGCATCACAACTGCAAACTGAATTGTTTGCAATCCTAAGGGCGCTAAAGCTAACCTTGACACTGACTTGACTCTATCATCATTACTGTTTCTATGTCATCACGGAAGCTCTGACACATATATACTCCAACAACATGCTCATTGGGGTAGCCAGGTCAAATACCAAAAATTAGGGACAAAGGAATTAATGTACAATTGCTATGGATCCCATCACACATTGGATTACTCCTTCATGATAAAGTTGATAAGTTAGCCTAAAGAGGTATCGAGAAGGAGAATGTATGAATATAACTTTGGTATACTGTGTCCTAGCATTAGTAATAATATTAGGAGAGAAGTAAATAATAGAAAATGATTGTTATAGAATGCAGTTAGAAGCCTGAGTAGATCAATAACCCACTATGATAACATGAACGTAGACAAGTGTGTTTATGGAGCAACTTGCAATGTGAACAGACTGACTGATGTTGTAAGTGGGCCAGCTTAGGCTAGGTTACAATACTTCAGGCAGTTTGGGAAACACACAGATGATGATCAAACTAAATGAAAATAGGTATCAGCATATGGTCACTCACTTGAACACTATGTGCTTATTGTCCACTTATTGAGGAATATCAGAGACTGACAGTATAAAACCTATGTGACATGCAAATATCTTATTAATGAAAAAAAGATCCAGATTATACTAAGCGATTTCCTAAATTTTGCTTGTAACAGTAAGTGGAACTAGAGATATGTAATATAAATCCATATGTATCCTGTTAACCCTTTGGGGCCTAGTTCCTAGGCCTTTTGTGTATCCATATGCGCTCCGCCTACCGACCCACCGGATGATAATGGGTGGCACAATAAACTACCCACTTCGTGGCAAAATCTAAAAAATAAAATCTAAATCACATCACTGTCTTGCCATAAGGGTGCTATTACACCACTACAGTTTTTTAAACTGCAACATTAACACCCCTCCTTCAGAGTGCAGCACTGTACTCACTCCCATCTCCAGGACTCAAGTCCGGCCTGCCGGTTTCTTCCCTGAACCCCTTCATAAATGTTACTTTGCTCACACTCCAACAAGCACGTCAAGTAATTAAAAACCATTTTCGTCTCCATTCACTCCTATCAAACACGCTCACGCACGCCTGCTGGAAGTCCAAGCCCCCCGCACAACAAAACCACCTTTTACCCCCTCCCCTCCAACCTTTCCTAGCCGAACCCCTACCCACCGCCTTCCTTCCACTACAGACTGATACACTCTGAAGTCATTCTGTCTCACTCCATCTCTCTACATGTCCGACCACTCTACAACCGAGTATACTTCTTTTTATGTTATTAATAAATAAGAATTACATGAACCCCAATGGAAATAAGTCACTTTGACTGTTTTTTTTTTGTTATCCTGGTGGGTCATCACACATATGCTGCGAATGTATGATATTTATGTAACTGTAATAATGTGCACACAGACCTGAATAAACTTATTTCTTACTAACAGCTACAATAACAACACTTATGGCAGTCAACACAATAACAACTATGGAAGAGAAGTTTGCCCCCCAGACCATCAAGAATACTGTGTGTACCTTCACTCTTCATGCTGGCCTCTAGAGTACATAGGACATATAATAAGCACTGCCCATGGCCTAGAAGGCAACACTCACACGATCATACACTGAGTGTCTGTGTGTTTCATTCCTGCATTGGAAAATATTGGATGTGTTTCTCTACACCTGTTTTGTCCTGTTCCTGTATGCAAGCACGTAGGTACCTGGGTGTTAGTGGACTGGTGTGGTCGCATCCTGGGGGACAAGATTGAGACCACAATAAAATAAGACAGACAGTCCTTGATGAAGCACCAGCATTCCTTGGGTATCCTGAGTGGCTAAACCTCTGAGGTTAAAAATTTCGAACAAAATTTTATCTTGTCTTAACTTCCTTTCACTTTGGTCAAGGCTCTTTTATGGACACATGGAAGCAGAACTCAATACAGCATCAGCAGTCAGTGGCAGTATAAACAACACCAACAGACTTCTGCAACCAGCCTTCGTCGGATGTGGTTGTCTCACTCTCGCCTGAAGTAAGCCGTGATAAGTTTTCCCACTTTTCTGGGACCTTGTCCTCATCTAAGTAGCCCACCGGGTAACATTACGGAGGAGCACCTGTCATCAGCCTTCTTTAACCAGCTCCATTTTTTCACTCTGAGGACAATTCCTTAATGGTGGCTAGTCGGTTACTGTACTTAAGTGGGAGGACGCGTGCAAAAACAACATGGGGGTAGTTGAAAGATAGCTCTGGGCCTTTTGTTTTTGCAATCAACACATCACAGGATCTTGCAATGTTTGCCAAAAAGAGGATGAAATCCAAGCAAACACTTCAAGTGCGTGTGTTTAGCTACCCAAACCAGGTCACTAACACCCAGGTACCTCTACCTACTTACTGCTAGTGAATGAGACAAACAGGTATAAAGAAATGCACCCAATGTTTCCACTCCTTGCGGGGATTGACCACAGACTCTCAGTTTAGTGTGGAGGTGAAAGTATTGCCACCAGGCGATGGCCACCATTGTTTTTAGTTTTATCTAATCTACATTAATATTAGCAAAAATTCTGATACTTATTCCAGGAGCAATGTTGGTAGTGCCGCAGGTACGGCGCGCTGCTGGCACACATGGACTACAAGCACCACCACCCTCGCTGCATCACCACCAGACCAGACCTACTGATGTAACCCAATCATTAATTCTCCCATATACAGTAGTACCCTATGACCGTGGAGACACGTTCCAAGACCTACCGAGGACACGCCGAAAATGCGGATAGTATGGAACCCTATAGGGTACACTACTGTCTGCACAATAAGTCGAGATTATCACTTTATTTCACTTGAGGGAAGCACTTCACAGCTTCTCTTAGACTTTGAAGACTGTCACCATCACAGCTTTTGTGCAATATATAGCAAAAATTAAGGTTTTTTTTCAGGCATGGTAAACTATGGAAAAACTGAAACGTGGAAACAAGAACCCACGGATACAGGGACTGCTGCTGTATAACACACAGTTGTCGATGCTGGATTATGATTTCTTAATTACATGTATTATTATTTTTAATATTTCTTCAATTATTAGTATTTTAATATTTCTTAATTATAATTATTTTTAAAATTTCTTAACTATTATTATCTTAATATTTTTATTTTTAATATTTCATATATTTTTTTAAAATCAAATGGAAAGTGCAATAAAAACTAATATACAGTAGGGTCCCACTTTTACGGCATCGCTTTATGGCCATTCTCTACTATGGCTAAGTCAAATTATACCAAAATTTGCTATATGGTTAAGCGGTCTTTAAAAATACGGTGTGCCCCACCCAGTTTTTTTACATTTCGGTGCAAAACTTTTAGCAGGAAACTTTCCAAAATTTCAAGTGTGTAAAGTTATGCGGTTTTTTTTTACAGTGGACCCCCCCCTTACGAGCGATCAGTTACATTAAATTTCATACGAAAATTTTTCACAAAAAATTTTGCCTTGCCCCACAATAAAAAATCGCCTTACATGATTTGTCCGGGGGCGCGTCCAGTGGGCCCCAGTGCCCCGTTGGGGGGCCAGTGTTTAAAACCAGTCATAAGATGTGAAGGGCGAGTAATCAGTCCATCACCCCTTTAAGTTTGCAACAAATGGCACTTCGTACGAAAAGAAAACACCTTGGACAAAATTTTTTAAGTGGAATTGTTTGATCTAGAGGGGACGCCTCCAGTGGCCTTTTCATACTACTTTCTGCACCCCCCTTCCGACAGTATTTAAGTCTCAAAAACTGTCTCTTTATCTTCAGTTAGTTCCAGCTTTAGAACAGAACTTTCCCGGTAGGGACTGACAACCCCAAATTACAACTTTAAGGGTGAGGCTGATTTCATCGTCTTTACTTCTACTGCTCGCCACTTTTTGTACTCGACGAAGAAGCCTACTGTGTAGGGAAAACGTTTCGGAATAAAGTTTTCCTAAATGTTGCCCCATTGTCTTATCTACCAACCTTTCAGTATTGTTTAAATTTTATAAACAATACCCCCTCTCTTCTACATTAAGACTAAAAATATTTTAAGGGAAATGGATGTACTTATGTGTATTTTAAAAATCGGGCTGTTTTTAAAATTGCATATTAAGTAGAATGGGGCCGGGCTACCTCACCTGTTCCTATAAATAAGTACTACTCACCCCTTTGCCAAAAATTAAGATTACAATCTTTTTTAAAAAAAGTAGTGAGTGTATGTGTTTTATTTTACTTTTTGTGTTTTTTTTTTAATGCTGTTCTATTACTAACTTAATATAATTTTTGTTTTAAACTTTTTTGTCTGGCATTTATGTGCATTTATAAATGGAAAAAAATGATGTTCTTCTTTCCGGCGTATCTGCTTTCCGGCGATGTCTGCTTTCTGGCGATGTCTGCTTTCCGCGATGTCTGCTTTCTTGGCGATGTCTGCTTTCCGGCGATGTCTGCTTTCTGGCGATGTCTGCTTTCCGGCAATAGCCTGGAACCTAACCTGCCGTATAAGGTGGCCCTACTGTTTAAGGATTTTGTCTCAAAAATGTAATGGAATTTTAGTGAAAAATATATAAATTTTATTTTTCATTATCTTTGTCAAATCATTATTTTTTTTTTTAACAAGTCAGCCGTCTCCCACCGAGGCAGGGTGACCCAAAAAGAAAGAAAATCCCCAAAAAGAAAATACTTTCGTCATCATTAACACATTCACCTCACTCACACATAATCACTGTATTTGCAGAGGTGCTCAGAACACAACAGTTTAGAAGCAGGCATTGTACTTCCATTTCCAGGACTCAAGTCTAGTTATATAAAAATAACCGGTTTCCCTGAATCCCTTCACTAAATATTACCTTGCTCACACTCCAACAGATCGTCAGGTCCCAAATATCATTCGTCTCCATTCACTACAATCGAACACGTTCATGCACACCTGCTGGAAGTCCAAAGCCCTCGCCCACAAAACCTCCTTTACCCCTTCCTTCCGACCTTTTCGAGGACGACCCCTACCCCGCTTTCCTTCCCCTACAGATTTAAATCATTATTATTAATTATTTTTATTATCAGGGTACTCTCCATTATTCCTTCATCTGTTTCATTTCCATCAGTATGTGAGTCATTCTTTTGTGAAAACATTTCTGTGTTTTGCTGTGATTGGCTGTCACAGTGATGGTGGTGGGGACCCTGTCAGCAGTGACCCCATCAGTGGGGACCCCATCAGCAGGGAGCTGTCAGCAATGTTTTAGCTCTGCCAGGCAACTCTGTGTACACTAGATCTAGCATCACTCCAGTTAGTGTTAAGTTAGATTGTTGTGCTAGGTAGACTGTTATTATTTTGCTAGTTAAACTGTGATTTTTGTACCAGGTAGACTGTGATTATTGTATAAGGTAGACTATGATTATTGTGCTAGGTAGACTGTGATTATTATACCAGGTAGACTGTGATTATTGTGTTAGGTCAACTGTGATTATTATACCAGGTAGACTGTAATTATTGTACCAGGTAGACTGTTATTATAGTGCCCACCTGAAGGCCAGGCAGCAGGTGGTTTTCATTTAAGTCCCCACAGAGAAGGTCCCAGTTTTATGTTGCATTTTTCTTAGGAGAGGAGTGAGCAGTGAAGGTATAACTAGGACAACTGGTGTAAATTATTGCCTAGACAGGTGTTGCTGTCTAGGCAATCCCATTCACTGACAACTGGCATAAATTGTGAGATAAGGAGGATGTGTATGTCTCTGTTGCAGCAGTGACAACCTTGCTTAGTTCAGTAGAGAGTTCCCTTGCTGAGTTGTATCCAACTTTAAGCTGATAGAAAATAGAAGTATGGGTGTGTTTGGGAGCACAGTTAGGTGAGATTAGGTAAGGTTTGTCAGGAAACAGGACCAGTGTTTCCTGACTTGGGTCTTAGTCATATAGTGACCCACAGCTGGAGCTTTTGGTCATCTGACTGAGGCCTTCTACTGGCTTACTGGTCCACCCCTTTAAAAATTATGGGACACAGTGTTGCAGCACCATGGACAGAAGCAACAACAATGACTAAGTTATCTTAAGAAAGCATACAGAAGACGTGATAGGTTCATTAATCACTTATGTATTGTTTGTATCATTATGTATCCTGATGTATTCTGACATATTACCATTACACGGTTTTCAGTCTGTGGTGAGAGTGTCGGCGCCGACAGTGTTCTTGCCGCAGGAGGCACATCTCAAAACTCAAAACGAGGTAGGCCACTTTTGGAGAAAAATTTGGGCTTTTTATAAATAACAATACACAAATAACCCCCACATAGAAGAGAAGAGCTTACGATGACGTTTCGGTCCGACTTGGACCATTTACAAAGTCATACTAACCAGAAGTGGGCTTTTTATATCGTTGATTCTAAATTTTTTTAATTGCTTGATAATTATATTCTGATTTTTAGGGAAAATTATATATTTGATTTGATTAATTTTATTACTATTTTCATCACTATTAGTAATAGTAGTAATATTGGTAGTGGTGGTAGTAGAAGGAGAGATAATTAATATAATCATCTGTGTTCTTCTCAGGGAAGAATGCTCTTTCATCTTCAGGATTCTGATCTGGCTGAACTATTTTCTGAACTTGTGGACTCAGGAGGAAGTCCAACAGTTAGTGGGGATGTTATAGGTTATTGTTACACTCTTGTGGAGAGCCTCAAGACATGGTTACAGGGGCGGCACTGGGATGTTCTGATCCTCTATAACAGTGACCTTCCTGACGACCGTTACAAGATGGCTCATTGCAGTGTTGGTGGTGGAACTGCCTCTTCAAGGGTAGTAGTGTTTGCAGGGCTGGGAGACATCTTTCTGGGAGATGAACAATTTGATTGTCTAGTGTTTGTAAAGGGCAGTAGTGCCTGCTTGACTGCTGTAGCACAGGCTGTCGACCACATAGTAGGGACAAAATGTTTCTACCCTCCAGATCTCTGGCAGTCTTCAGAGTGGCACCTCCGACAGGAATATTCAGCGACTCTAGTATCTATACAAGCTGACGTGTGTGTGGTGGGCCCTAGCGCAGACATTAATGAACTTCTAACTATTGAGTCTGTCCCTTGGTATGTCAAGACACTTAGTGTCTTGTATTTATTATTCCCATGGATCCATAAAATGCTGAATAAGGAGGTAATATTGATTAGACTGTCAGTTTACAGTGCTGTTATGGGGTTCACCAGGCCGACATTACCACCTGTTTCTGAAATGAAAGGATCCAATGACTTCATTATCAGTACAGCTGTGTATGCCTTAGCTCCCTCATGGAGTAGAACTGAGTTGTTAGCTGAGCACATTTACAAAAGGATCTGTGCAGCCTTGTCCCAGTCCGGGACTGTCATCAAACTAGATGAGGTTAAGAGAATACTAGCAGCTATCAACTGGCCAAGAGAAGCTACAAATAGCAGAGTGGATGAAGTGATCGGACAGGTGTTAGCCATCAATAAACAAGGTCATTTGATCTAAAGACTGAAAGGGTAGACTTAATACCAATAGATGAGCTGGAAGTAGAGTTTCACCTTAGCCGCTGGTCTGCAAGCCTCTTGGAACAAATGAGAATGGTGTACATAAATTTCAGGGGAAAAACTGTCAGGTTTGGTGTTGCTGTCAGGGAAGCAGCCAGGACCCACTTGGAAGGTTTAAATGAAGCTTTCACCAGAGAGCTCAGTTCTATTGACCAGATAGCAGATGATGTCAGCAGATACCCATATCTCAGCTGCAGGTATACCATTCCCACACAATACAGAATATCCACATTCCCTCGAATCTGTTATTTAGGTTTACTGTATTTCATGAAGAACCTTGAGACAGAAAAAGAAAAGAAGACTTTTGAGCAGTATAACATCAGCAGAGTCGCTGAGGCCATTACAAGCCAGGGAGACAGAAAGCTAGTTGAGAACCTGGCTCAAGTCTTGCCCACGGAAATTCTGTATTTAACAGCTCAGCTGGTTTGCTATGTGTTCAGAAAAGCAGGGTGACATCATAGCAAGCAGCATGGATGATGCAGAAGTGGAAGCCTTGCTTGACCTCCTGAAGCAGAAGCCACAACCAGGACCCTGGTACCTAGCTAAAATACATGCCAGGAATGTAGCACAAGCAAAATCCACAGAGCTGCTAAAAGTGAGGGCACAGGAGGGAGTTGGCGAGCAGAAGAATGACAGGAGAGCAGGCAACCTGGTGGAGACAACACAGACTATGAGCAAGAGAGTGAACAGAGGTTCACAGAATCACAACACCATGACAACACTAACAAACAAACTCACCAACATGAGAGACGCAGCACCCATGACAGACACTCCTGATGAAAGACTGGTAAGACATGAGATCCTATTGCTAGATCTGTCTGTTACATGGCTCATAATGAGCCTATCCTACCACCATAACAAGTAGCAATAGTACCAGTGGTAGTAGTAGTTAGTAGCACTACTAATAGTAGTAGTAGTGACTGGTTACAGTGACAAACATGCATGCAGTCAAGACTTGACTTGCATTAACTGACCAGTTAATAGAGAACTCCTGGTTACTCAGACCATTTCAGGAAACCCTTTTAAATTTACCTTACAACTAACAACTAGACAGTTGTTTAATTAGTTAACTACAGTGCCATGGTTCATATTCCTTGGCATCGTACATAATTTGTTTCATGATTTATTGCATTTTGAGGATTTCTGTAATAATTTATTATAAGACTGGTAGTGGTGGACATTGACATAGAACATGCTAATGAGAACATAAGTATGAATGTTAATATGATGTGGATCGACATGGTTAATGTTAATAAAGCAAACTTAATATAATTAATATAAGCAGGGTTCAAATCAGATCAAGAAAGTGTTTTTGGATCTATCTTCTTGAAGCTGATGACTAGAGACAAACATTTTACACAGTACACAAATAACCGCACATAGGAGAAAGAAACTTACGAAGATGTTTCTGTCCAACTTGAATGATTAACTAGTCACACTAACACATGAAGATAAGGGAGCCAGTATATATATATATATATATATATATATATATATATATATATATATATAATTATTATATATATTTATATATAATATATATTATATATTATATATATATTAATATATAATATATATATATATATATATATATATATATATATAATTTATATATTTAAAAGGGGGTTTTTGTGGGCGAGGGGCTTAGACTTCAGCAAGCGTGCATGAGCGTGTTAGATAGGAGTGAATGGAGACGAATGATGCTTGGGACATGACGATATGGTGGGAGTGTGAGCAGGGTTAATATTTCAGTGAAGGATTCAGGGAAACCGGTTATTTTCTTATAGAAATCGGACTTGAGCCCTGGAAATGGGAAGTACAATGCCTCCACATTTAAGGTAGGGGTTGGGTTAATGGCAGGTTTGGAAGGGATATATTGTGTATCTTTATAGTATTGCTTCTAAACTGGTTGTATTCTGAGCCACCTCTGCAAAAACAGTGATATGTTGTGCGTGTGGTGAAAGTGTTGAATGATGATGATAAAGTTTTTTATTTTTTGGGGATTTTCTTTCTTTTTTGGGTTTCACCCTGCTCGGTGGGAGGATGCCAACTTGTTAACAAAAAATCCTATATATAATATATATATATATTTTTTATATTTTTATATATATTATATTATTTATATATATATATATTATATATTTTACCTCATTTATATATATATTATAATATCTATTTATTATATATATTATATATATAGTTTTATATAATTATATTATATTTATATATATATATATTTATATATATACACACACACAGCACCTACATCCACTTTTGACCAAGACTTGTTCGAACCAACCCTGTCGTAAGTCATAATGACGTAAGTCGAACCTTTGAAAATTGCCGACATACTGGGTAGGGCATATTGTCAAACTTTTCCTTTATACCACCTACATAGAAGATTCTGTAATCGTAATGTACAATCATATTCATTTTTTACCGTAATTACTTCTATTGGTGCTATTTTAATTATTTATTTACTGTATATTAATGTATACATGGTAGTGAACTTGTATTGTAAATTTTACATCAACTACAGTCATCATATGGATGTACTGTTATCTATATGTATTGTCGACACAGCCCTACAGGGAAGCGGCATACCACTGGTACTAAGTGTCATCTGCCAGAATGTAGTATATCCTATTACCTTAGTAAAGAGAAACAACTCTGGAAGATGTGTAATACATAGATGGCTGGCTGGCACCGGGTGGGTGTGGAGCCGGTCGTGGAACACCCCCGTTGAATTGGCTTGACTGAATGTGGCTCTCTCTCTCTCTCTCTCTCTCTCTCTACTCTCTCTCTCTCTCTCTCTCTCTCTCTTCTCTCTCTCTCTTTTTCTCTCTCTCTCTCATCTTTTATCCTCTCTCTCACTCTCTTTCTCTCTCTTTCTCTTCTCTCTCTATCCTCTTTCTCTCTCTTCTTTTCTATCATCTCTTACTCTCTATTATCTATCTTTCTCTCTCTCTCTCTCTCCTTTCTCTCTCTCTTTCTCACTCTCTTCTCTCTCTTCTCTCTCTCTCTCTCTCTCTCTCTCTCTCATTCTCTCTCTCTCTTCTCATCTCTCTCCTCTCTCTCTCTCTCTCTCTCTCTCTCTCTCAGGTACTCGTAAGTAAATGTTTAATACATAGTATAAATTATCTAGGAAAAACCAAATAATCCCACAACTTGCTTTACAGTGGATTTGTGCTCCAGTGCCCTAATTAATAATAATAATTATTTTATTACAATTTTCATATGTACTAATATTAATAATATTATTATTATTAAACAATAATAATCGTGTCACTCATTTACTTACCTTAAAAAATTGTACACTAGTCTTACATGTAGATTGAGAGGTGTGTAAATAGAGATTAAATGAATAAACGAATGAGGGGGGGTGTGTAGAAGGGTTGGCAAGTTATGTATAAAAGACAAACGTTGTTGTCGTTGTTGTTGTTACAGCACGGACACGAATGATTACCGTTCACTCTGTTAATCGACCAGAAAAACATCTTAATTTGTTAATTTATATGTTTTATGTCTATGCTAGATGTTTTATTATATAATTTTGAAAATAGAATTCATAGATGGATTAAGGCACAAATGTCTATATTAACGTTTTATACACATTTAATGCCGGGGGCCTCAGTGTATTATTATTGTGTTATTATCATTATTAATATGCATCTTCACATGGACCAATTACACTTCTTAATGAGTGGATCTCTGACGACAGACAAGCAGACAGAAAGACAGACACAGGTAGACAGAAAGACACTCAGGTAGACAGAAAGACACACAGGTAGACAGACAGACACACAGGTAGACAGACACACAGGTAGACAGACACACACAGGTAGACAGACAGACACACAGGTAGAGACAGACCACACACAGGTAGACAGACACACACAGGTAGACAGACAGACACACAGGTAGACAGACAGACACACAGGTAGACAGACACACAGGTAGACAGACACACACAGGTAGACAGACACACAGGTAGACAGACACACAGGTAGACAGACACACAGGTAGACAGACACACAGGTAGTCAGACACACACAGGTAGACAGACACACACACAGGTAGACAGACACACACAGTAGACAGACAGACACACAGGTAGACAGACAGACACACAGGTAGACAGACACACAGGTAGACAGACACACACAGGTAGACAGACAGACACACAGGTAGACAGACACACACACAGGTAGACAGACACACACAGGTAGACAGACAGACACACAGGTAGACAGACAGGACACACAGGTAGACAGACACACAGGTAGACAGAAACACACAGGTAGACAGACAGACACACAGGTAGACAGACACACACAGGTAGACAGACAGACACACAGGTAGACAGACAGACACACAGGTAGACAGAACAGACACACAGGTAGACAGACACAACAGGTAGACAGACAGACACACAGGTAGACAGAAAGACACTCAGGTAGACAGAAAGACACACAGGTAGACAGACAGACACACAGGAAAGACAGACAGACACACAGGTAGACAGACAGACACACAGGTAGACAGACACACACAGGTAGACAGACAGACACACAGGTAGACAGAAAGACACACACAGGTAGACATAAAGACACACAAGTAGACAGACACAAAGGTAGACAGAAAGACACACACAGCTAGGCAAAGACACACAGGTAGACATGAAGACAGACACACAGGTAGATAGAAAGACAGACACACAGGTAGACATAGACACAGATAGACAGAAAGACAGACACACAGGTAGACAGATAAACAGACACAGAGATACACAGATATATAGGCAGACAGATACAGACAGGTTTATGTGTAACAGTGAAAACAAATAGAGAGTTCGAGAGTAAGAGCCTTTCTTGCCACAATCTCCAGTGCAAGATTCAGACTTCATCTTAGGGACCATGGTGAAATTTACTGTCCAGTTAATACAGTTAATACAGTATGATGCTGCTGATAGGACAGGCTTACTCAAACTGATGCTGCCTGCATGACGCATTGCCGCCGCGAGTATTGTCAAATATTGTACAGTGGTGTGCATCAGCCGGCCCAGCCCAGCTGCCAGATGCACGGTCGTAAGTCGAGTGGACATATGCCGAGCAGGTCGTAAGTCGGATGGATGGTATGTATTATATATATATATATATGTATATATATATATTTTATATATATTATATATATATATATATATATTATATATATATATATTATATATATATATATATATATATATATATATATGACAGGAGGGCAGGGACAAAAAATACAGAGGAGGGCAGGGACAGGACAAAGAGGGGAGGATAGGGCCAGGCAAAGAGAGGAGGGCAGGGACAGGACAAAGAGGGAGGAGGGCAGGCCCAGGAAAAAAGAGAGGAGGGCAGGGACGGGAACAAAGAGAGGAGGGGCAGGGTCAGGACAAAGAGAGGAGGGCAGGACGGGAAAAAAGAGGGAGGGCAGGGACAGGACAAAGAGAGGAGGGCAGGGCCGGGGAACAAAGAGAGGAGGGCAGGGTCGGACAAGGGAGGAGGGCAGGGACAGAAAGAGAAGGAGGGCGGGGGACAAAAAGAAGAGGAGGGCAGGGACAGAACAAGAGGGAGGGCAGGGACAGACAGAGAGAGGAGGGAAAGGTCAGGACAAAAAGGAGGGAGGGCAGGAACAAAGAGAGGGGGGGAGGGACAGGACAAAGAGAGGAGGGCAGGGACAGGCAAGAGAGGGGGGCAGGGACGGGACAAGAGGGGAGGGCAAGGGAAGACAAAGAGAGGAGGGAAAGGGACAGAACAGAGAGAGGGGGGCAGGGCAGAACAGAGAAGGGGGCAGGGACAGAACAGAGAGGGAGGGCAGGCGGGAAAAAGAGAGGAGGGCAGGGCCAGAAAGGAGGGGGGCAGGGACGGAAAAAAAACGGGGAGGTGGGCAGGGGGAAGGACAAACAGAGGAGGGCAGGAACAGACAAGAGAGGAGGGCAGGGACAGACAGAGAAAAGGAGGGCAGGGAAGAACAGAGAGAGGAGGGAAGGGACAGAACAGAGAGAGGAGTCAGGGACAGAACAGAGGAGGGGGAGGGACAGAACAGAGAGAAAAGGGGGGCCCAGGGTGGGCCCAAAGAGAGGAGGGCAAGGCCCAGGATAGAGAGAGGGGCAGGGACGGAAAAAACAGAGGGGGCAGGGACAGAACAAACAGAGGAGGGCGGGGACGGGAACAAACGGAGGAGGGCAGGAACAGAACAAAGAGAGGGAGGCAGGACGAAAAAGAGAGGAGGAGGGACAGCAAACAGAGGAGGGAGGGCGGGGAAAAACAGAGGGGGGGCAGGAACGGGAAAAAAGAGAGGAAGGGCAGGGCAGGAAAAGAGAGGAGGGCAGGAAAGGAAAAGAGAGGGGGGCCCAGGGACAGGAAAACAGAGAGAGGGCAGGGCGGGAACAAAGAGGAGGGCAGGGAAAGGGAACAAAAAAAAGGGGGGCAGGGCAGGACAAAGAGGGAGGGAGGGCAGAAAAGAGAGGAGGGCAGGGACAGGACAAACAGAGGGGGGGGGACAGAAAAATCAGAGGGGGCGGGAAACAGGACAAAAGAGATGAGGGACAGGAGGGACAGAATAAAGAGAGGAGGGCAGGGACAGGACAAAGAGAGGAGGCAGGGGACAGGACAAAGAGGGCAGGATAGTAGGACAAAGAAAAGGAGGGCAGGGAAAAAGGGTAAGGCAGAGGAGAGAGGGGGGCAGGGCGGGAAACAAAAGGGGAGGGTGGGGCAAAACAATAGAGGAGGGCAGGGACAGACAAAGAGAGGAGGCAGGCCAGGAATAAGAGAGGAGGGCAGGGACAGGACAAGAGTTGAGGGCAGGGAAAGGGACAAAGAGGGGGGCAGGCCCAGGACAAGAGAGGGGGGCAGGGCGGGGCAAAGAGAGGAGGCGGGTGACAGGGGGAGGGAGGGAAAAAAAGAGGGAGTTGGGAAAGGGACAGGAAAAAAGAGGGGAAAGGGCCCCGGGAACAATAGAGGAGGGCAGGAGCAGGACAAGAGATGAGGGCAGGGACGGACAAAAGAGAGGAGGGCGGGGCCAGGACAAAGAGAGGAAGGCAGGGCAGGAAAAAGAGGGGAAAATTCGGCAGAAAAGAGAGGGCAGGGACAGGCAAACAGAGGAGGGCAAGGACAGAAAAACAGAGGAGGGCAGGAGCGGGACAAAGAGATGAGGGCAGGGACAGAAAAAAGAGAGGAGGGCGGGAAGGCAGAGGAAGCGGGCAAAAAGAGAGGTAGGAGCAGGGTCGGGGACCAAAGAGGGAGGGCAGGGTCAGACAAAGAGGGAGGGCAGGGGAAAAAGGGGGAATGACAAAGTGAGGACGGCAGGTCCAGGACAGAGAGAGGAGGGCAGGGACAGGACAGAGAGTTGAGGGCAGGGATGGGACAAAAGAGGAGGGCAGGGCTAGGACAAAGAGAGGAGGCAGGGCAGGACAAAGAGAGGATTGCAGGGACAGGACATAGGAGGCCAAGGGCAGAACAAAGAGAGAAGGGCAGGTCCAGGACAGAGAGAGGAGGGCAGGTCCAGGACGGGAAGAGAGGAGGGCAGGGATGGGACAAAGAGAGGAGGGCAGGGACAGAATAAAGGAGTAGGGCAGGACAAAACAAAGAGAGGAGGGCAGGGACAGGACAAAGAGAGGAGGGCAGGGACAGAACAGAGAGAGAGGAGGGCAGGGACAGGACAAAGAGAGGGGGGCAGGGACAGAACAGAGAGAGGGAGAGCAGGACAGGACAAAGAGAGGAGGGAGGGACAGGACAAAGGGGGAGGGGCAGGGACAGAACAGAGAGAGAGGGGGGCAGGGGCAGAACAGAGAGAGGAGGGCAGGGACAGAACAGAGAGAGGAGGGCAGGGACAGAACAGAGAGAGGAGGGCAGGGACAGAACAGAGAGAGGAGGGCAGGGAAAGGACAGAGAAAGGAGGGCAGGGCCAGGACAATGAGAGGAGGGCAGGGACATAACGGAGGAGGAGGGCAGGAAAGAACAGAGAGAGGAGGGCAGGGACAGAACAGAGAGAGGAGGACAGGGACAGAACAGAGGGAGGAGGGCAGGGACAGAACAGAGAGGGGGGCAGGGACAGAAAAAAAGAGAGGAGGGCAGGGACAGAACAGAGAGAGGGAGGGCGGGGACAGAAACAGAGAGAGGAGGGCAGGGACAGAACAGAGAGAGGGAGGGCAGGGAAAGGACAGAGAAAGGAGGGCAGGGCCAGGACAATGAGAGGAGGGCAGGGACAGAACAGAGAGAGAGTAGGGCAGGGACAGAACAGAGAGAGGAGGTGGGGACAGAACAGAGAGAGGAGGGCAGGGACAGAACAGAGAGAGGGGGGAGGAGGGACAGAACGAGAGAGGAGGGCAGGGACAGAACAGAGAGAGGAGGGCAGGGACAGAAACAGAGGGGGAGGGGCGGGGGACGAACAGAGAGAGGAGGGCGGGACAGAAAAAAGAGAGGAGAGCAGGGACAAAAACAGAGAGAGGGGCAGGGACAGGAAAAAGAGAGGAGGGCAGGGACAGAACAGAGAGAGGAGGGCAGGGTCAGGACAAAGAGAGGAGGGCAGGTCCAGGATAGAGAGAGGAAGGCAGGGACTGGAAAAACAGAGGAGGGCAGGGACAGAACAAACAGAGGAGGGCAGGAACAGGACAAAGAGAGGAGGGCAGGGACAGAACAGAGAGAGGAGGGCAGGGACAGAACAGAGAGAGGAGGGCAGGGACAGAACAGAGAGAGGAGGGCAGGGACAGAACAGAGGAGGGCAGGGACAGAACAGAGAGAGAAGGGCCGGGTCAGGACAAAGAGAGGAGGGCAGGTCCAGGATAGAGAGAGGTGGGCAGGGACAGGAAAAACAGAGGAGGGCAGGGACAGAACAGAGGAGGGCAGGAACAGGACAAAGAGAGGAGGGCAGGTACAGAATAAAGAGAGGAGGGCAGGGACAGGACAAACAGAGGAGGGCAGGGACAGAACAATCAGAGGAGGCAGGAACAGGAACAAAAAAAGAGAGGAGGCACGGGAAAAAGAAAAGGAGGATGGCATGACAGGACAAAGAGAGGGGGGGCAGGGATAGGAAAAAGGGAAAAGAGGGCAGGGTCAGGACAAAGAGGGGAGGGCAGGGCCACGACAAAGAGAGGAGGACAGGGACAGGACAAACAGAGGAGGGTGGGGACAGAACAATCAGAGGAGGGCAGGAGCAGGACAAAGAGATGAGGGCAGGGACAGAATAAAGAGAGGAGGGCAGGGACAGGACAAAGAGAGGAAGGCAGGGACAGGACAAAGAGAGGAAATCAGGTCCAGGACAGAGAGAGGAGGGCAGGGACAGGGCAAAGAGAGGAGGGCAGGGTCAGGACAAAGAGGGGAGGGCAGGGCCACGACAAAGAGAGGAGGGCAGGGACATGACAAAGAGAGGATGGCAGGTCCAGGACAGAGAGAGGAGGGCAGGGACAGGACAGAGAGTTGAGGGCAGGGATGGGACAAAGAGAGGAGGGCAGGGCCAGGACAAAGAGAGGAGGGCAGGGCCAGGACAAAGAGAGGATTGCAGGGACAGGACATAGGAGGGCAAGGACAGAACAAAGAGAGAAGGGCAGGTCCAGGACAGAGAGAGGAGGGCAGGGACAAGACAGAGAGTTGAGGGCAGGGATGGGACAAAGAGAGGAGGGCAGGGCCAGGACAAGAGAGGAGGGCAGGGCCAGGACAAAGGAAAAGGATTGCAGGGACAGGACATAGGAGGGCAAGGGACAGAACAAAGAGAGAAGGGCAGGTCCAGGACAGAGAGAGGAGGGCAGGTCCAGGACAGAGAGAGGAGGGCAGGTCCAGGACAGAGAGAGGAGGGCAGGGATGGGACAAAGAGAGGAGGGCAGGGACAGAATAAAGAGAGTAGGGCAGGGACAGAACAAAGAGAGGAGGGCAGGGACAGGACAAAGAGAGGAGGGCAGGGGCAGAACAGAGAGAGAGGAGAGCAGGGACAGGACAAAGAGAGGAGGGCAGGGACGGGGACAAAGAGAGGGGGCAGGGACAGAAAAAGAGGGGGAGGAGAGCAGGGACGGGACAAAGAGAGGAGGGCAGGGACAGGACAAAGAGAGGAGGGCAGGGACGGGAAACAAAGAGAGGAGGGCAGGGACAGAACAGAGAGAGAGGAGGGCAGGGACAGAACAGAGAGAGGAGGGCAGGGACAGAACAGAGAGAGGAGGGCAGGGACAGAACAGAGAGAGGAGGGCAGGGACAGAACAGAGAGAGGAGGGCAGGGAAAGGACAGAAAAAGGAGGGAAAGGGCCAGGACAATGAGAGGAGGGCCCAGGGACAGAACAGAGAAGGAGGGCAGGAAACAGAACAGAGAGAGGAGGGCAGGGACAGAACAGAGAGAGGAGGGCAGGGACAGAACAGAGGGAGGAGGGCAGGGACAGAACAGAGAGAGGAGGGCAGGGACAGAACACAGAGAGGAGGGTAGGGACAGAACAGGAGAGGAGGGCAGGGACAGAACAGAGAGAGGAGGGCGGGGAAAAAGGACAGAGAAAGGAGGCAGGGCCAGGACAATGAGAGGAGGGCAGGGACAGAACAGAGAGAGGAGGGCAGGGACAGAACAGAGAGAGAGTAGGGCAGGGACAGAACAGAGAGAGGAGGTCAGGGACAGAACAGAGAGGGGAAAAGGGCGCAGGGAGGGGACAGAACAGAGAGAGGAGGGCAGGGACAGAACAGAGAGAGGAGGCAGGGACAGAACAGAGGAGGGGAGGGCAGGGACAGAACAGAGAGAGGAGGGAGGGACAAAAACAAAGTGAGGAGAGCAGGGACAGAACAGAGAGAGGAGGGCAGGGACAGAACAGAGAGAGGAGGGCAGGGACAGAACAGAGAGGAGGAGGGCAGGAACAGAGCAGAGAGAGGAGGGCAGGGACAGAACAGAGAGAGGAGGAGGGCAGGGACAGAACAAAGAGAGGAAGGCAGGGACAGAAAAAAAGAGAGGAGGAAGAAATGCTGTTCCCAATTTTAGGATCCTTTATTTTTCTTTGTTGGGTTTATAAAGGCCACTGACAGCTTACAGTGCATAAAGATAAAGATGAATATTTTATTTCTTTGCAATGTTTACAATGCATAATAATTCTGATTTAAGTACAAAGAAACGCACTATTATGCCAGGGCAATTTGGGCAGACTAAACCTAATACTTACAGACTACTTAATACTAGTGTTAATAAAAATAATAATGTTTTTTTTAACAAGTTGGCCATCTCCCACCAAGGCGGGGTGACCCAAAAAGAAAGAAAATCCCCATAAAGAAAATACTTTCATCACCATTCAACACTTTCACCTCACTCACACATAATCACTGTTTTTGCAGAGGTGCTCAGAGCACTACAGTTTAGAAGCATATATGTGTAAAGATACACAACATATCCCTCCAAACTGCTAATATCCCGAACCCCTCCTTCAGAGTGCAGGCATTGTACTTCCCATTTCCAGGACTCAAGTTCGGCTTTATAAAAATAACCGGTTTCCCTGAATCCCTTCACTAAATATTATCCTGCTCACACTCCAACAGATCGTCAGGTCTCAAATACCATTCATCTCCATTAACTCCTATCAAACATGCTCATGCACACCTGCTGGAAGTCCAAGCCCCTCGCCCACAAAACCTCGATAGTTACGTTCCTGAAAATGCCATGTTAGGTAAAACCATGTTAGATGAACTGAAAAACTTGTAGGAAAAATATGGTTATGTTCCCGGGAGCCCTCAAAAAGCCAAACAACTTTTATTTAGACCAACCGATGTTACAAAAATAAAAGTGAATATGTAATTGTAGTTCATTTTTATTTTTATTATCACACTGGCCGATTCCCACCAAGGCAGGGTGGCGCGAAAAAGAAAAACTTTCACCATCATTCACTCCATCACTGTCTTGCCAGAAGGGTGCTTTACACTACAGTTTTTAAACTGCAACATTAACACCCCTCCTTCAGAGTGCAGGCACTGTACTTCCCATCTCCAGGACTCAAGTCCGGTCTGCCGGTTTCCCTGAACCCCTTCATAAATGTTACTTTGCTCACACTCCAACAGCACGTCAATTATTAAAAACCATTTGTCTCCATTCACTCCTATCAACACGCTCACGCATGCCTGCTGGAAGTCCAAGCCCCTCGCACACAAAACCTCCTTTACCCCCTCTCTCCAACCTTTCCTAGGCCGACCCCTACCCGCCTTCCTTCCACTACAGACTGATACACTCTTGAAGTCATTCTGTTTCGCTCCATTCTCTCTACATGTCCGAACCACCTCAACAACCCTTCCTCAGCCCTCTGGACAACAGTTTTGGTAATCCCGCACCTCCTCCTAACTTCCAAACTACGAATTCTCTGCATTATATTCACACCACACATTGCCCTCAGACATGACATCTCCACTGCCTCAGCCTTCTCCTCGCTGCAACATTCATCACCCATGCCTCACACCCATATAAGAGCGTTGGTAAAATTATACTCTCATACATTCCCCTCTTTGCCTCCAAGGACAAAGTTCTTTGTCTCCACAGACTCCTAAGTGCACCACTCACTCTTTTCCCCTTATCAATTCTATGATTCACCTCATCTTTCATAGACCCATCCGCTGACACGTCCACTCCCAAATATCTGAATACATTCACCTCCTCCATACTCTCTCCCTCCAATCTGATATTCAATCTTTCATCACCTAATCTTTTTGTTATCCTCATAACCTTACTCTTTCCTGTATTCACCTTTAATTTTCTTCTTTTGCACACCCTACCAAATTCATCCACCAATCTCTGCAACTTCTCTTCAGAATCTCCCAAGAGCACAGTGTCATCAGCAAAGAGCAGCTGTGACAACTCCCACTTTGTGTGTGATTCTTTATCTTTTACTCCACGCCTCTTGCCAAGACCCTCGCATTTACTTCTCTTACAACCCCAAACTATAAAATATTAAAC
>NC_069451.1:36507185-36524221 GCF_026875155.1 Cherax quadricarinatus | reverse complement strand
CTTTCTGTCTACCTTTGTGTCTGTCTACTTGTGTGTCTTTATGTCTACCTGTGTGTGTCTTTCTGTCTACCTGTGTGTCTGTCTGTCTACCTGTGTGTGTCTGTCTACCTGTGTGTCTGTCTGTCTACCTGTGTGTCTGTCTGTCTACCTGTGTGTCTGTCTGTCTACCTGTGTGTCTTTCTGTCTACCTGAGTGTCTTTCTGTCTACCTGTGTGTCTGTCTGTCTACCTGTGTGTGTCTGTCTACCTGTGTGTCTGTCTGTCTACCTGTGTGTCTGTCTGTCTACCTGTGTGTCTGTCTGTCTACCTGTGTGTGTCTGTCTACCTGTGTGTCTGTCTGTCTACCTGTGTGTGTCTGTCTACCTGTGTGTCTGTCTACCTGTGTGTCTGTCTGTCTACCTGTGTGTCTGTCTGTCTACCTGTGTGTGTCTGTCTACCTGTGTGTGTGTCTGTCTACCTGTGTGTCTGTCTGTCTACCTGTGTGTGTCTGTCTACCTGTGTGTCTGTCTACCTGTGTGTCTGTCTGTCTACCTGTGTGTCTGTCTGTCTACCTGTGTGTGTCTGTCTACCTGTGTGTGTGTCTGTCTACCTGTGTGTGTCTGTCTACCTGTGTGTCTGTCTACCTGTGTGTCTGTCTACCTGTGTGTCTGTCTACCTGTGTGTCTGTCTACCTGTGTGTGTCTGTCTACCTGTGTGTCTGTCTACCTGTGTGTCTGTCTGTCTACCTGTGTGTCTGTCTGTCTACCTGTGTGTGTCTGTCTACCTGTGTGTGTGTCTGTCTACCTGTGTGTCTGTCTGTCTACCTGTGTGTGTCTGTCTACCTGTGTGTCTGTCTACCTGTGTGTCTGTCTGTCTACCTGTGTGTCTTTCTGTCTACCTGAGTGTCTTTCTGTCTACCTGTGTCTGTCTTTCTGTCTGCTTGTCTGTCTCAGAGCCACTCATTAAGAGTAATTGGTCTTGAAGATGCCATATTAATAATGATAATAACATAATAATAATCACTGAGGCGCAGTAAATGTGTATAAAATGTTGATATAGACATTTGGCTTAATCCATCTATGATTTCTTTTTCAAAATTATATAATAAACATGCTACATAACATATAAACATATAAATTAACAAATATAAGATGTTTTTCTGGTCGGCTTAACAGAGTGAACGGGAATCATTCGTGTCCGGGCTGGTAACAACAACAACAACAACAACAACAACGTTTGTTTACATAACTCGCCAACCTTCTACACACTCATTCGTTTATTCATTTAATCTTGTTTACTCACCTCTCACTCTACATTAAGACTACAGATATTTTAAGGTAAGTAATGAGTGGACACGATTATAGTTTAATAATAATAATATTATTAATATTAGTACATATGTATTATTGTAATAATAATAATAATTATTATTAATATTAGTACATATGTATTATTGTAATAATAATAATAATAATTATTAATATTATTATTAATTTAGGGCACTGGAGCACAGATCCACTGTATAGCACTTTGTCTGGATTATTTGGGTTATCCTAGATAATTTATACTATGTATGATAACTTTACTGGCTCCCTTATCTTCATGTGTTAGTGTGACTAGTTAATCATTCAAGTTGGACAGAAACATCTTCGTAAGTTTCTTTCTCCTATGTGCGGGTTATTTGTGTACTGTGTAAAATGTTTGTCTCTAGTCATCAGCTTCAAGAAGATAGATCCAGAACACTTTCTTGATCTGATTTGAACCCTGCTTATATTAATTATATTAAAGTTTGCTTTATTAACATTAACCATGTCGATCCACATCATATTAACATTCATACTTATGTTCTCATTAGCATGTTCTATGTCAATGCCCACCACTACCAGTCTTATAATAAATTATTACAGAAATCCTCAAAATGCAATAAATCATGAAACAAATTATGTACGATGCCAAGGAATATGAACCATGGCACTGTAGTTAACTAATTAAACAACTGTCTAGTTGTTAGTTGTAAGGTAATTAAAGGTTGCCTGAAATGGTCTGAGTAACCAGGAGTTCTCTATTAACTGGTCAGTTAATGCAAGTCAAGTCTTGACTGCATGCAGTTTGTCACTGTAACCAGTCACTACTACTACTATTAGTAGTGCTACTACTACTACTACCACTGGTACTATTGCTACTTGTTATGGTGGTAGGATAGGCTCATTATGAGCCATGTAACAGACAGATCTAGCATATAGGATCTCATGTCTTACCAGTCTTTCATCAGGAGTGTCTGTCATGGGTGCTGTGTCTCTCATGTTGGTGAGTTTGTCTGTTAGTGTTGTCATGGTGTTGTGATTCTGTGAACCTCTGTTCACTCTCTTGCTCATAGTCTGTGTTGTCTCCACCAGGTTGCCTGCTCTCCTGTCATTCTTCTGCTCGCCAACTCCCTCCTGTGCCCTCACTTTTAGCAGCTCTGTGGATTTTGCTTGTGCTACATTCCTGGCATGTATTTTAGCTAGGTACCAGGGTCCTGGTTGTGGCTTCTGCTTCAGGAGGTCAAGCAAGGCTTCCACTTCTGCATCATCCATGCTGCTTGCTATGATGTCACCCTGCTTTTCTGAACACATAGCAACCAGCTGAGCTGTTAAATACAGAATTTCCGTGGGCAAGACTTGAGCCAGGCTCTCAACTAGCTTTCTGTCTCCCTGGCTTGTAATGGCCTCAGCAACTCTGCTGATGTTATACTGCTCAAAAGTCTTCTTTTCTTTTTCTGTCTCAAGGTTCTTCATGAAATACAGTAAACCTAAATAACAGATTCGAGGGAATGTGGATATTCTGTATTGTGTGGGAATGGTATACCTGCAGCTGAGATATGGGTATCTGCTGACATCATCTGCTATCTGGTCAATAGAACTGAGCTCTCTGGTGAAAGCTTCATGTAAACCTTCCAAGTGGGTCCTGGCTGCTTCCCTGACAGCAACACCAAACCTGACAGTTTTTCCCCTGAAATTTATGTACACCATTCTCATTTGTTCCAAGAGGCTTGCAGACCAGCGGCTAAGGTGAAACTCTACTTCCAGCTCATCTATTGGTATTAAGTCTACCCTTTCAGTCTTTAGATCAAAATGACCTTGTTTATTGATGGCTAACACCTGTCCGATCACTTCATCCACTCTGCTATTTGTAGCTTCTCTTGGCCAGTTGATAGCTGCTAGTATTCTCTTAACCTCATCTAGTTTGATGACAGTCCCGGACTGGGACAAGGCTGCACAGATCCTTTTGTAAATGTGCTCAGCTAACAACTCAGTTCTACTCCATGAGGGAGCTAAGGCATACACAGCTGTACTGATAATGAAGTCATTGGATCCTTTCATTTCAGAAACAGGTGGTAATGTCAGCCTGGTGAACCCCATAACAGCACTGTAAACTGACAGTCTAATCAATATTACCTCCTTATTCAGCATTTTATGGATCCATGGGAATAATAAATACAAGACACTAAGTGTCTTGACATACCAAGGGACAGACTCAATAGTTAGAAGTTCATTAATGTCTGCGCTAGGGCCCACCACACACACGTCAGCTTGTATAGATGCTAGAGTCACTGAATATTCCTGTCGGAGGTGCCACTCTGAAAACTGCCAGAGATCTGGAGGGTAGAAACATTTTGTCCCTACTATGCGTTCGACAGCCTGTGCTACAGCAGTCAAGCAGGCACTACTGCCCTTTACAAACACTAGACAATCAAATTGTTCATCTCCCAGAAAGATGTCTCCCAGCCCTGCAAACACTACTACCCTTGAAGAGGCAGTTCCACCACCAACACTGCAATGAGGCATCTTGTAACGGTCGTCAGGAAGGTCACTGTTATAGAGGCTCAGAACATCCCAGTGCCGCCCCTGTAACCATGTCTTGAGGCTCTCCACAAGAGTGTAACAATAACCTATAACATCCCCACTAACTGTTGGACTTCCTCCTGAGTCCACAAGTTCAGAAAATAGTTCAGCCAGATCAGAATCCTGAAGATGAAAGAGCATTCTTCCCTGAGAAGAACACAGATGATTATATTAATTATCTTTCCTTCTACTACCACCACTACCAATATTACTACTATTACTAATAGTGATGAAAATAGTAATAAAATTAATCAAATCAAATATATAATTTTCCCTAAAAATCAGAATATAATTATCAAGCAATTAAAAATTTTTAGAATCAACGATATAAAAAGCCCACTTCTGGTTAGTATGACTTTGTAAATGGTCCAAGTCGGACCGAAACGTCATCGTAAGCTCTTCTCTTCTATGTGGGGGTTATTTGTGTATTGTTATTTATAAAAAGCCCAAATTTTTCTCCAAAAGTGGCCTACCTCGTTTTGAGTTTTGAGATGTGCCTCCTGCGGCAAGAACACTGTCGGCGCCGACACTCTCACCACAGACTGAAAACCGTGTAATGGTAATATGTCAGAATACATCAGGATACATAATGATACAAACAATACATAAGTGATTAATGAACCTATCATGTCTTCTGTATGCTTTCCTAAGATAACTTAGTCATTGTTGTTGCTTCTGTCCATGGTGCTGCAACACTGTGTCCCATAATTTTTAAAGGGGTGGACCAGTAAGCCAGTAGAAGGACTCAGTCAGATGACCAAAAGCTCCAGCTGTGGGTCACTATATGACTAAGACCCAAGTCAGGAAACACTGGTCCTGTTTCCTGACAAACCTTACCTAATCTCACCTAACTGTGCCCCCAAACACACCCATACTTCTATTTTCTATCAGCTTAAAGTTGGATACAACTCAGCAAGGGAACTCTCTACTGAACTAAGCAAGGTTGTCACTGCTGCAACAGAGACTTACACATCCTCCTTATCTCACAATTTATGCCAGTTGTCAGTGAATGGGATTGCCTAGACAGCAACACCTGTCTAGGCAATAATTTACACCAGTTGTCCTAGTTATACATTCACTGCTCACTCCTCTCTTAAGAAAAATGCAACATAAAACTGGGACCTTCTCTGTGGGGACTTAAACGAAAACCACCTGCTCCCTGCCCTTCAGGTGGGCACTATAATAACAGTCTACCTGGTACAATAATTACAGTCTACCTGGTATAATAATTACAGTTGACCTAATACAATAATCACAGTCTACCTGGTATAATAATCACAGTCTACCTAGCACAATAATCAGTCTACCTTATACAATAATCACAGTCTACCTGGTACAAAAATCACAGTTTAACTAGCAAAATAATAACAGTCTACCTAGCACAACAATCTAACTTAACACTAACTGGAGTGATGCTAGATCTAGTGTACAACAGAGTTGCCTGGCAGAGCTAAAACATTGCTGACAGCTCCCTGCTGATGGGGTCCCCACTGATGGGGTCACTGCTGACAGGGTCCCCACCACCATCACTGTGACAGCCAATCACAGCAAAACACAGAAATGATTCACAAAAGAATGACTCACATACTGATGGAAATGAAACAGATGAAGGAATAATGGAGAGTACCCTGATAATAATAATAATTAATAATAATGATTTAAATCTGTAGGGGAAGGAAAGCGGGGTAGGGGTCGTCCTCGAAAAGGTCAGAAGGAAGGGGTAAAGGAGGTTTTGTGGGCGAGGGGCTTGGACTTCCAGCAGGTGTGCATGAACGTGTTCGATTGTAATGAATGGAGACGAATGATATTCGGGACCTGACGATCTGTTGGAGTGTGAGCAGGGTAATATTTAGTGAAGGGATTCAGGGAAACCGGTTATTTTTATATAACTAGACTTGAGTCCTGGAAATGGGAAGTACAATGCCTGCTTCTAAACTGTTGTGTTCTGAGCACCTCTGCAAAAACAGTGATTATGTGTGAGTGAGGTGAAAGTGTTGAATGATGACGAAAGTATTTTCTTTTTGGGGATTTTCTTTCTTTTTGGGTCACCCTGCCTCGGTGGGAGACGGCTGACTTATTAAAAAAAAAAATAATGATTAGACAAAGATAATGAAAAATAAAATTTATATATTTTCACTAAAATTCCATTACATTTTTGAGACAAAATCCTTAAACAGTAGGGCCACACTTATATGGCAGGTTAGGTTCCAGGCTATTGCCGGAAAGCAGACATCGCCAGAAAGCAGACATCGCCGGAAAGCAGACATCGCCAGAAAGCAGACATCGCCGGAAAGCAGACATCGCCAGAAAGCAGACATTGCCGGAAAGCAGATATCGCCGGAAAGAAGAACACCATTTTTTTCCATTTATAAATGCACATAAATGCCAGACAACAAGTTTACACTAAATTATATTAAGTTAGTAATAGAACTAGGCATTAAAAAACACAAAAAGTAAAATACATACACAGTACACTCACTACTTATCTTAAAGTATTGTAATCTTAATGTATGGCGAGAGGTGAGTAGTACTTATTTATAGGAAGTCAGGTGTAGGTAGCCCTGGCTCCCCATCTCATACTTAATATGCAATATTTAAAACAGCCCAGAGTTAAAATACATATACAGTACACTCATCATTTACCTTAAAATATGTGTAGTCTTAATGTAGGAAGAGAGGTGAGTAGTGATTATCAAATGGTATACAATACTGACAGGTTGGTAGATAAGACACATAGGCAACATTTAGGCAACTTTATTCCGAAACGTTTTGCCTACACAGTAGGCTTCTTCAGTCGAGTACAGAAAGTAGGCAGGAGCAGTAGAGATGTGAAGACGATGTAATCAGTCCATCACCCTTGAAGTTGCAACATAATGGCATCTTGGTACAGAAGAGAAAACACCTTGGACAACTTTTTCAAGTGAGAATTGTTTGATCTGAGAGGGACATGACCTCTCAGTGGCTACTTTCTCACTACTACTACTCTGCACCTCTCCTTCCGACAGTATTTAAGTCTCAACACTGTCTCTTGATCTTCAGTTAGTTCCAGACTTTAGAACAGAACTTCTCCAGGCTGAGGGACTGACAACCTCAAATCTACAACTTCAAGGGTGATGGACTGATTACATCGTCTTCACATCTCTACTGACTGGCTTGTAAACACTGGCACCCACGGGGCAGCTGAGGCCACACATGGGACGCGTCCCGGACGAATCATGTAAGGCGAGTTTTTTATTGTGAGGCAAGGCAAAATTTTTGTGTTAAATGCTTCGTATGACAGATTTAATGTAACGTGATGCGCTCGTAAGGCGGGGGTCCACTGTACATATAAAATCCGCAGTAACTTTAACACACTTGAAATTTTGGAAAGTTTCCTGACATAATAGATGTGGTCACCGAGAATGTAAACAAACTGGGTGGGGCACACCGTATTTGAAAGACCGCTTACCATATAGCAAATTTTGGTCATAATTTGACATCGCCATATTAGCAGAATGCCGTAAAGCGAAATGCCGTAAAGTGGGACCCTACTGTATATTAGATTTTATTGCACTTTCCATTTGATTTTTTAAAAATATATGAAATATTAAAAAATTAAAAAATATTAAGATAATAATAATTAAGAAATATTAAAATAATAATTAAGAAATATTAAAAAAATAATAATTAAGAAATATTAAAAAAATAATAATTAAGAAATATTAAAATAATAATAATTAAGAAATATTAAAATAATAATACATGTAATTAAGAAATAATAATCCAGCACTCACAACTGTGTGTTATACAGCAGAGTACCTGTATCCGTGGGTCTTGTTTCCACGATTTCAGTTTTCCATAGTTTACCATGGCCTGAAAAAAACCTTAATTTTGCTTAATAATGACACAAAAGCACAAAAGCAGTGATGGTGACAGTTCTTCAAAGTCTAAGAGAAGCAGTGAAGTGCTTCCCATCAGTGAAAAAGTGATAATTCTCGACTTATTGTGCAGACAGTAGTGAACCCATAGGGTTCACTACTATCCGCATTTTCGGGTATCCGCGGTAGGTCTTGGAACGTGTCTCCCACGGATATAGGGGTACTACTGTATATGAGAATTTAATGATTGGTTACATCAGTAGGTCTGGTCCTGGTGGTGATGCAGCGAGGTGAGTGGTGCTGTAGTCCCTGTGTGCCAGCAGCGCGCCGTACCTGCGGCACTACCAACATTGGCTCCCTGGAATAAGAATCAGAATTTTTTCTAATAATAATGTAGATAAAACTAAAAAAAATGGTGGCCCATCGCCTGGTAGGCAATACTCTCACCTCACACACTGAGAGTCTGTGGTTCAATCCCCGGCAAGGGTGGAAACATTGGGTGCATTTCTTTATACCTGTTGTCTCATTCACCTAGCAGTAAGTAGGTACCTGGGTGTTAGTTGACCAGTGTGGGTAGCTAACACACGCACTCTGAACGTGTTTGCTTGGATTTCATCCTCTTTTCTGCAACATTGCAAGCTCCTGATGATGTGTTGATTGCAACACAAAAGGCCCAGAGCTATCTTTCAACTCCCCCCATGGTTGTTTTGCACTCCCACTTAAGTACAGTAACCGACTTGCCACCATTAAGGAATTGTCCTCAGAGTGAAAAAATGGAGCTGGTTAAAGTAAGCTGATGACCAGGTGCCCCTCCGGTAATGTACCCGGTGGGCTACTTAGATGAGGACAAGCGTCCCAGAGAAAGTGGGTAAAACTTATCACGGATACTCAGGCGAGAGTGAGACAACCACATCCGACGAAGGCTGGTGCAGAAGTCTGTTGTTGTTGTTTATACTGCCACTGACTGCTGATGCAGTATTGAGTTCTGCCTTCCAGTGTCCATAAAAGAGACCTTGACCAAAGTGAAAGGAAGTTAAGACAAGATAAAATTTTGTTCGAATTTTTAACCTCAGAGGTTTAGCCACTCAGGATAACCCAAGAAAGCTGGTGCATCATCAAGGACTGTCTGTCTTATTTTTATTGTGGTCCTCAATCTTGTCCCCCAGGATGCGACCAACACCAGTCCACTAACACCCAGGTACCTACGTGCTTGCTACGTGAACAGGACAACAGGTGTAAGGAAACACATCCAATATTTCTACCAATGCCAGGAATGAACCACAGACACTCAGTGTATGAAGTGAGAGTGTTGCCTACTAGGCCATGGGCAGTGCATATTATATGTCCCTAATGTACTCTGAGGCCAGCATGAAGGTGAAGGTACACACCAGGATCTCCTGATGGTCTGGAGGGTCAAACTTCTCTCCATAGTTGTTATTGCTGTTGACTGCCATAAGTGTTGTTATTGTAGCTGTTAGTAAGAAAATAAGTTTATTCAGGTACTGGTGCACATTAATACAGTTACATAAATTATCATACATCGCAGCATATGTGTAGATGACCCACCAGGATAACAAAAAAAAAAAGTCAAAGTGACTTATTTCCATTGGGGTTCTTGTAATATCTTATTATTAAAACAATAAAAGAAGATATACTCGGTTGTTGAGGTGGTTCGGACATGTAGAGAGAATGGAGCGAGACAGAATGACTTCAAGAGTGTATCAGTCTGTAGTGGAAGGAAGGCGGGGTAGGGGTCGGTCTAGGAAAGGTTGGAGGGAGGGGGTAAAGGAGGTTTTGTGTGCGAGGGGCTTGGACTTCCAGCAGGCGTGCGTGAGCGTGTTTGATAGGAGTGAATGGAGACGAATGGTTTTTAATACTTGACGTGCTGTTGGAGTGTGAGCAAAGTAACATTTATGAAGGGGTTCAGGGAAACCGGCAGGCCGGACTTGAGTCCTGGAGATGGGAAGTACAGTGCCTGCACTCTGAAGGAGGGGTGTTAATGTTGCAGTTTAAAAACTGTAGTGTAAAGCACCCTTCTGGCAAGACAGTGATGGAGTGAATGATGGTGAAAGTTTTTCTTTTTCGGGCCACCCTGCCTTGGTGGGAATCGGCCAGTGTGATAAAAAATAAATAATACTCGGAATAAGATAAACTGAGTTATTTACATTAACATTAGAGAGGATCAGATCACAATGATAGGTCCATGTATGTTAGCTATACAAGAAATCACTCTCCTCCCTTTCTTTAGCTATACAGTGGTCTTTCATTTTTTGTCAGTAATCCGTTCCTAGAAGTGTGACGATTATTGAAATTGACGAATTTCGAATAAATTTTCCCTATAAGAAATAATGTAAATACAATTAATCCGTTCCTGACACCCAGAAGTATTAAAACAAAATTTTTTTCTAAATGAAATATAGATGTAGTACATAAACAATACAATGGGACATGATGAATGAAACATTAACAGCATAACACTTACCTTTATTGGTGATTCTTCTTATTGTATGGAAGACTGGAGGAGGAGAGAGATTGCATTAGTTACTGTTTGGAAAGGGAATCCCCCTTATATCAACACCTCAGGTACCAAGTCCTTTTCTGGGGTTACTTCTCTTCTATGTTTCATAATGCCACTACGACCAGCTTGAGAGTCACTGGAGTCCTGTCTCGCAAAAAAAGTGTCCAGAGAGCTTTGTTTCTGGCGTCTCTTTAAAACTTCCCTAAAATGGACCAAGACTTTGTCACTGTACAAGTTGCCAATATGGCTTGCAACATCCTTCTCAGGGTGATGTTTCTCCATAAATCTTTCCACCCTACCCCACATTTCAAAAATCTTATAAATTTCTGAAGAAGGGAACTTCTTCCATCTCTCTTCCTCCTCCTCTGCAGCAAGATTCTGAGCTGCAATCTGTTGCTGTTCCTGCTGAAGCTCTTGCAGCTGCTCAGTGGTTACCTCCTTGTTGTGGTCCTCCACCAACTCTTCCACATCCTCCAAACTCACATCCAACCCCATGGAACTCCCCAATGCCACAATAGAGTTCACAACTGACATAGGCTCATCAGGGTCAGCCACAAACCCTTAAAAATCTCTCTTGTGGACACAATCTGGCCACAATTTTCCCCAAGCAGAGTTCAAAGTCCTGGTAGTCACTCCCTCCCAAGCCTTACCTATAAGGCTTATGCAGTGGAGGATACTGAAGTGTTCTTTCCAAAATCTCTTAGATCAAGCGAGTGTCTGAGGTCACATTAAAGCACCTTTGAAACATTGCTTTGGTGAGAGTTTTTTAAAGTTTGAAATGACCTGCTGGTCCATGGGCTGGAGGAGAAGTTGTGGTATTCGGGGGCAAGAACTTTACTGTGATGAAACCAAAACTCCTGCAGAATTAGGTCATCCAAGTTTGGAGGATGAGCAGGTGCATTGTCCATTACTAGGAGGCACTTGAGATCCAATTTCTTTTCCAGGAGGTAATTCTTCACACTAGGCCTAGGGCCAAACACTTCATTGAACCACTCGACGAAAATTCCCTCATGCCCCATGCCTTATTATTAGATCTCCAAACACACACAATTTACTCTTCATAACATTGTTTTTCCTGAACACTCTGGGATTTTCAGAATGGTACACTAGTAACAGCTTCACTTTGAAATCATCACTGGCATTAGCACAGAACATGAGTGTCAGCCTGTCTTTCATAGGCTTGTGTCCTGGCAGTCCATTTTCCTCCTGAGTAATGTAGGTCCCTCTTTGGCATTTTCTTCCAAAAGAGGCCTGTTTCATCACAAATGAACTCTTGTTCAGGTTTCAGTCCTTCAGCCCTAATGTACTCCTTGAATTCACTTAAGAATTTTGTAGCTGCAATTTTGTCCGAACTGGCAGCCTCACCATGCCTTATCACGCTGTGTATGCCACTACGCTTCTTAAATCTCTCAAACCAACCTTTGCTAGCCTTAAATTCACAATTATCAGTACTCGTTGCAGGCAATTTCTTTACCAGATCGTCATGCAACTACCTAGCCTTTTCACAAAAAATCGACGTCATAAGACTATCCCCTGCTAATTGTTTCTCGTTTATCCACACCATTAATAACTTCTCAACATCTTCGAGTACTGGTGATCTCATTTCTGTCAGCATATTTACCCCCTTTGCAACAACAGCTTCCTTGATTTCCTTTTTCTTTGCCACGATGGAAGATATGGTTGTATGGGGTTTGTTATACATCCTGGCCAATTTGGCCACATGTACGGCACTTTCATATTGTTCAATGATGTTTTTCTTAAATTCAATCATATTTCTCACCTTCTTTACCAAAGGCTTGGCACTAGGAGCTTTCTTTGGAGCCATGGTAGCTTATTTAGCAGTTGCAAGCACTAAAATGAATGGAATATTATGAAATACATATTTCGTATGAACAAGTGAGGGGACTGTTGCTCAATGGTAAACAATGGCACACTGGCTGGGAAGGGAGGGCGAGGCAGCTCAGAGCCATGAGTACGCGTCCCGGATGACCGACGATTAGCAAGTCAAACGACGATTCGCGAGCCAATGTTTTGACGAAAATAACGTCACGATTTCCGAAATTGACGACTATCGAGCCTAACGATTATCGAATGACCACTGTATTCATTAGGTACCTTTTGGCTCTCTTCTTGAACTGGTTCATGCTATGACAGGCTTTGACATGTGCAGGTATCTGTTCCATTCCTTTATTGCTGTATAATAAACTATGTTTGGAGCCTGACCACTGACTGTGGGTACTACAAAGTTGTGCTCCATGGAAAATTTTTATAATTGTCCTACATTTAGTGTAAAAAAAATTATGTAATGTAATATTTAAAATGTATTATTGGTGTGACTGAAAATAAAAACAGGAACTGCAAAATGAACCGTCACACTGGGGGGGGGGGAGATGCAGACAGTATGGTAATGTATCACTAGCAGTACAACTGAGTATGATTAATCTGGTGTCATTAAGGCTAAAAATGGGTTTATCAGCAGGAATCAAGGATTAGAAGTTTAGTATCCTCTGAAGCAGTAAATGGATTTATAACTTGTGAAACAGCTCCAATATGGTTGTATGATGAAAAATGGGAGGACACCAAACCTTATGTGTAGCCCACATATGTAATGTATGCTTACCCTTAATTAGCAGTACATACATATTGCCTTGGCCAATGCATATATTCTGACAGGGATGCATTAGGATGTGGCCACAATAACTGTGGTAAGTTAATGTCTATGATTTGGTATTTGTAATTATTGTGATAATATTATTCAAGTAATGGGAAATCTTACCCAGACTCTATGTTTACTAGTACAGCCTCTCCTCACTTAGCAATATATTGTTTACTGATGACTTGGACTTGTGGCGGGCTCTCTGACCAGTATGCATACCTAAATAATGTATATTACAGCTGATTTCCTCTATTCTGTTTATTACAATATACAATACGCTACTGTATAAACATTTAAAAATATACTAACAATGTTATAAGTGGTGCAAAAGTGACATTAAAACAATATCAAAGATGGGTGACACAAACCCACCACCACTCTAGTATGCACCTTGCTTAGCAACAAATCTGTTTACCGACATGGTCTTAGGAATGGAACTCCAGCATTAACCCTTTGACTGTTTTGGTCATATATATACGTCTTATGAGCCACCGTTTTTGACGTAATATACTCATAAACTCTAGCGGCTTCAAATCAAGCAGGAGAAAGCTGGTAGGCCCACATGTGAGAGAATGGGTCTGTGTGGTCAGTGTGCACCATATAAAAAAAATCCTGCAGCACTCAGTGCATAATGAGAAAAAAAAATGCTGACTTTTTTTAATTAAAATGCCAACTTTGTGGTTTTCATATAGTATTTATGGTTGTATTCTCATTTTCTTGGTCTTATTTGATAGAATGGAAAACATATTATAGAAATAGAGATAATTTTGATTGGTTTTACTATGAAAAGAACCTTGAAATGGAGCTCAAAGTAGGGGAAATGTTTGATTTTTGCCAATGTTCGAAAGTAAACAAATGAGGTCATTTTCCAATAAATGTCCAAGTACCATTCTAATATGCAGTCATGAATGGGTTGACATTATTTATACAATTATTACAATATTGCAGTAGTCTGCATAACAGTAAATCTTCTATTTTTTGTTTGAATAAAAATTCAAAATAGAAAGCAAGAATAATATCAGAGGGGCCTGGAGATGTGACTGATGATCAAAGAAAATGTTATTTTAGACCCAGGAATGTCTACATTGTTCATTCTGGACCCTATTTTGAAATTGTCATATTTTTTAATTTTCATGAAATTGGCCAAATTGCAAATTTCTGATCATGTTATTGGGTAGTTGAAATCAGTAAATGGGCAGTTTCTTGTACTCAATCGATGGAAAAAATGGAATTCTAAAGAAATAGCTATGAGTCTGGTCGACTGGAACAATGGAATTAGCCAAAAATAGGGCTCAAAGTGGGCAAAATCGCCGATTTGTAAATATCACTGAGGTCGCTAACTTCACGAGAGTATAATTTCGTCAGTTTTCCATCATATTTCGTTCTTTTGGTGTCATTACAATTGGGAAAGATTCTCTATCATTTCACAAGAAATGTTTTTTTTTTTTTTTTTTTTTTTGAAATTTTGCAACACCAGGAGACATCTCAGGATTTGGGGTTGCAACAGTCAAGGGGTTAAGTGAGGAGAGGCTGTATTCCAATTTACCATTTCCGGAGATAAAGTCCTTAAAAAATTATACAGTCCACTGTCTTATAATTTATCAACATACAGCCACAGCCACTCAAGAGGGAGAGGTTTTTTAGTGCCAGGAAGGAAAAAAAACTGGCAGGAAATGGCAGAAATTTGTACACCAAATCCAGTCATTCCTGGAGTGGAACCAGAGTCGATGGCCCCCACTCCAAACCAACAGATACAGATACTAATGCCGGAAAAAAAATCCCCCCCCAGTACCAACAATACCACCAGTCCGATGACATTCGTCTTTGCAATATACAGGGTCTAAAGCCAGCAACAAACAACAAAATACCTTTCATCCGTGGACTGCTTGCAGAGGCAAAGGCAATGTTCGCGGCTTTCCAACCGAGACCCACATAAAGATCACTTGGACAACGAATATGGATCCCAGGTTACAACCTATACAGATGTGACAGAGTGAACAGGCAAAAGGAGGGGGGTTGGTCTGTATATTGCAGAGTCACTTGTTTGCACAGAACTGCTTAATGCCTCAAATGATGTAGTGGAAGTTTTAGCAGTAAAGGTCAAGAACCAAAACCTAGTCATTGTGGTAGTCTACAAGCCTCCGATGCAACATCCCAGCAATTCAGGAACAGTTTTAAAAATTGACCACTGTCTGGAAAATCTTCCAGCTCCTGCACCCAACATCTTGCTCCTGGGGGATTTCAACTTAAGGCACCTAAAATGGAGGAATATAGCAAATAATATTGTTGCAGTAATAACACCAGGAGGCAGCTCTGATGAAAACTCACACCTCGCACGAGCTTTTAAATCTCTGCACAAAATTCAATTAAACCAGCAAATAATAGAGCCTACTAGACTGGAGAATACACTAGACCTCATCTTCACTACACAATGATGATCTGATAAGAAATGTCACCATATCAAAAACAATATACTCAGATCACAACATAATTGAGGTTCAGACACGTATGCGTGGAGCCCCAGACCGACATAATGAGACTAGTCACGAGGGAGCATTCACCAAATTCAACTTCAATAACAAAAACATAAAGTGGGACCAAGTAAACCAAGTCCTAACTGATATAAGCTGGGAAGATATACTAAGCAACACAACCCCAACTTATGCCTAGAACAGATTAACTTGGTAGCACTCGATGTATGCACAAGGCTTATTCCTCTAAGAAAAAGGAGTAGATGTAAAATAGAAAGAGACAGGCACTCCCTTTACAGGCGACGGAAAAGAATAACAGAGCGGCTAAAAGAGGTCAATATATCTGAAATGCGTTAGGGAGACACTGGTCAGAGAAATAGCAAGCTCGAACTTAAGCCAAGCAATCTTATAGGAGTCAGGAATCGCGGGAAGAACTAAAAGCCATAAATGAAATCGAAAGAAACCAAAGTATTTCTTCTCCTATGCCAAATCAAAGTCGAGAACAACGTCCAGTATTGGGCCCCTACTTAAACAAGATGGGTCCTACACAGATGACAGCAAGGAAATGAGTGAGCTACTCAAGTCCCAATATGACTCAGTTTTTAGCAAGCCGCTAACCAGACGAGAGTCGAAGATCAAAATGAATTTTTTATGAGAGAGCCACAAAATTTGGTTAACACAAGCCTATCCGATGTTATCCTGACGCCAAATGACTTCGAACAGGCGATAAATGACATGTCCATGCACTCTGCCCCAGGGCCAGACTCGTGGAACTCCGTGTTCATCAAGAACTGCAAGAAGCCCCTATCACGAGCCTTTTCCATCCTAATGGAGAGGGAGCATGGACACGGGGTCGTCCCACAGTTACAAAAAACAACAGACATAGCCCCACTCCACAAAGGGGGCAGTAAAGCAACAGCAAAGAACTACAGACCGATAGCACTAACATCCCATATCATAAAAATCTTTGAAAGGGTCCTAAGAAGCGAGATCACCACCCATCTAGAAACCCATCAGTTACACAACCCAGGGCAACATGGGTTTAGAACAGGTCGCTCCTGTCTGTCTCAACTATTGGATCACTACGACACGGTCCTAAATGCACTAGAAGACAAAAAGAATGCAGATGTAATATATACAGACTTTGCAAAAGCCTTTGACAAGTGTGACCATGGCATAATAGCGCACAAAATGTGTGCTAAAGGAATAACAGGAAAAGTCAGTCGATGGATCTATAATTTCCTCACTAACAGAACACAGAGAGTAGTCGTCAACAGAGTAAAGTCCGAGGCAGCTATGGTGAAAAGCTCTGTTCCACAAGGCACAGTACTCGCTCCCATCTTGTTCCTCATCCTCATATCTGACATAGACAAGATGTCAGCCACAGCACGTGTCTTCCTTTGCAGATGACACCCGAATCTGCATGACAGTGTCTTCCATTGCAGACACTGCAAGGCTCCAGGCAGACATCAACCAAATCTTTCAGTGGTGCTGCAGAAAACAATATGAAGTTCAACGATGAGAAATTTCAATTACTCAGATATGGTAAACACGAGGAAATTAAATCTTCATCAGAGTACAAAACAATTCTAGCCACAAAATACATAGAGGAAACACCAACGTCAAAGACCTGGAGTGATCATGTCGGAGGATCTCACCTTCAAGGACCCTA
>NC_069451.1:36462768-36506685 GCF_026875155.1 Cherax quadricarinatus | reverse complement strand
TTCGAGTCTGTTTTTTCTCCCCCCTTGCTCAAAAAGCCCAACTTCTCGGTCGCTTCCCGCTCTTTTTCCTTGACCACTTTCACTCTCATTCTCATGCCATTGCTGTGTACACAGATGGCTCTAAGTCTTCTGACGGCGTAGGATTCGCAGCAGTGTTTCCGGACAGCGTCGTACAAGGGCATTTACTATCTTCAGCTAGTATTTTTACTGCTGAATTATATGCCATCCTTACAGCAACTTATCCGTATTGCATCTATGCCTGTGTCATCATTTGTGGTTGTCTCAGACTCCCTTAGTGCTTTACAGTGCTGTACAAAAATTTGATACACCTCACCCCTTAGTCCTCCGTATCCAACTTTGGCTACGCCGCATCTTTACTAAACATAAAGATATTGTTTTTTGTTGGGTCCCTGGTCATGTTGACGTACAGGGCAATGAACAGGCAGACACTGCTGCGCGGTCAGCAGTACATGACCTACCAGTTTCTTATAGAGGTATTCCATGTACGGACTATTTTGCTGTAATATCTTCCCACCTTCACAACCCGTTGGCAACAACGTTGGTCTACTATGCTCGGCAACAAACTTCAGTCTATTAAACCGAGTATAGGTTACTGGCCGTCTTCTTATCACCAGTGTCGAGGTTGGGAGACTACTCTCTCCCGTCTTCGCATTGGCCATACTCGTCTTACTCATGGATATCTCATGGAGAGGCGTCTTGCTCCTCTCTGTGAGAATTGCCAAGCTCCATTATCAGTCAGCCACATTCTGTTGGACTGCCCACTTTATCAACGAGCACGCAGAATTTACCCCTGTCGTCGTCTTCGCCCCGCTGCTCTCTCTTTACCTTCCCTTCTCGCTGATGGACCCACCTTTCATCCGGACTCTCTCATTGACTTTTTGACAACGACTGACTTACTTCACAAATTCTGATACTTTCAGCCCTTTCTACTTGAATCTCTTGCTACCCTCTACCCCCGTACTATCCCCTGCCCCGCTGTTTTCTGTAACCTGCTGATCATCCCCCCTCCCTCTCTGCCATCCAATTCCCTTGCTTCCTTCCCTACCCTGCAGCGCTGTATAGCCCTTGTGGCTTAGCGCTTCTTTTTGATTATAATAATAATAATAATAACAAAGAAATGAGCAACCATTTGAAGGGGCTTGGAACAAGCATGCATCACTACTTTCCAGAGAGTGACCAAGAAACAGCCACTACTTCATGTAGATCATTCATCCCTTCTCTGTACTGATGATGCCCTCATGATTATGATTTCCTTGCAAAGGATAGGGATCACAATGCGAGGCCAAGAAGCCTTGAAAATCGAATTCCAAAACAAAATGCAGATGCCTTTTGGATTTCATGACTACCTGACTCGCCAACTCTGTCCAAGAGAGCCTTGAAGTTGTTTTGTTTATCATTCACAACAACGTAATCTGTGCGAGAAGGGCTTCTCACTGAGCTGGGTATGAAAATCAAAAAAAGGACCCCCTTGAATTTGCAAACGATGCCAGGCTGGTACTTTCAACCACGAAGCCAAGAATTCTAAACTAGCTTCAATTTATGCAACTCATCCATCCCCACCTGATGTTCTTGACATCTTTGGAATAAGTCATTTAGAGATCAACAATGTTCAAATACCATAAATAAAAAGAAAATATCTCGTGTGTTTTTTAATTTAGAGCCATATACAGTGGAACCCTCCCCCGCATAACGACACCTTGCATAAGCGGACAATCCGCATAGCGGATGCTTTGATCGCTAAAATTTTGAGCCCCGGGGCACTAGCGCCCAAAAACCCGCTCATCGGCCTTCGACGAGACGCGTCCAATGTGTGGCCTGAGCCACGCTCACGTTCCTGCGGGGCAATTGTTTACCAGCCAGCCTCCGCGGTAACATCCAAGCATACAATCGGAACATTTGATTATTACAGTGTTTTTTGGTGATTTTTTTTCTGGAAAATAAGGTGACCATGGGCCCCACGAAAGCTTTCTAGTGCCAACCCTAAGCAATAAGGGGTGAGAAATACTATGGAGATGAAGAAAAAGATCATTGATAAGTTAAAGTGGAGTCGTGTCTCCGAGCTGTCCAGGTTGTCTAATAAACCCGAATCAACCATCGCAACTATTGGTGGTACAGCTGCTGCTGGCCCTTGGGGCCGTATCACACCGTCAGCTGCTGGCTGCACTGTCATCTGCTGCTGCTGTACCACCGTCACTGCTCCTGGCTGCAGTAGTACCGTCTTGCTGCTCCTGTACATCATCTGCTGCTGCTGTAGCATCGTCTGCTGCTGCTGTACATCGTCTGTTGCTGCTGCTGTAGCATCGTCTGTTGCCTGCTGTACCACCCCACCTGTCAGTGCTGGCTGCTGCTGCCTGCTGTAGCAACGTCTGCTGCTGCTGTAACAATCGTCCATTGCTGCTGTAGCACGTCTGCTGCTGCTGTAGCAAAGCGTAGCATCGTCTGCTGCTGCTGTTGCATCGTCTGCTGCTGCGGTAGCATTCGTCTGCTGCTGCTGTAACATCGTCAGCTGCTGCTCTAGCTGCTGTAGCACCGTTGTTGGTTGTGGCTTATTGAGAATTCCAAGAAACAATTAACCCCAAGGATTTGCCACCCAGGATAGCCCAAAAAGTCAGTGTCATCGAAGACTGTCTAACATATTTCCATTGGGGTCCTTAATCTTGTCTCCCAGGATAGCAACCACACTCAGTCGACTAACAACCCAGTGAACTAGGGAAAATGCCTGGAACTAGATGCTCATATTGGTGAATTTAGAGCCCGCAAAGGTTGGTTTGAGGAGATTTTAAGAATCGTAGTGACATTACACTGATAAGCCGTTCTGGAAGAAAATACAAACAGGACCTACATACTCAGGAGGAAAGGCACCCCAGGACACAGTGTCTCATCAGTCATTGCTGCATCTTTCAGTAAATTTTTATTATTATAATCAAGGGGAAGCGCTAAACCCGAGGATTATAACAGCGCATCTTCAATAAGGTAAGTGTCATTTATTCTTCATTTATTAAGTAGTACATGCACATATATATTGTGGCATGTACTACTCTACTATTGTTGCATGTATCCTTCTCTTTGTGTGTAGAAAATGTATATTCCTGTGGTAAAAATTTTTTTTTTTCAAACTTTTTGGGTGTCTTGCAACGGATTAATTTGATTTCATTATTTCTTATGGGGAAAAATTCATTCACATAATCGAACAGTTTCGCATAACCAGGGCCAGCCCTCTTGCACGGATTCAGGTCGCTATGGCGGGGGTCCACTGAATATCAATAACATTTTGTGAAAGGGGTAACATGCTTTTAGTGGCAATGTTAAATTGGTAACAAGCTGAAAAATTTGGGAACCACTGCCCAAAGGCTACAACTGGGATGGGAAAAATAGGGGTGGGGAGGATGGGATAGGAAAGGGGGGGGGTAATTAGATTCAATGAGGAAGGAACCAAATTGTCTAATTCCTCAGACCAGAGGAAGCCTCTTCACCGGTACCAAGAGCTCCCCCTTGGATTATTAATTATAATCAAGGGGGAAGCGCTAAACCCTAGGATTATACAGCGGCCAGGGAGGGGATTTGGAAGGCATTCAGGCTTATTATTATTATTATAATCAAGGGGAAGCGCTAAACCCGAGGATTTAACAGCGCCTGGGGGGGGGGATGTGGAAGGCATCAGGCTTAATCGGGGAACTGGAGCTCAGATCCAATTTCCCTAAATCAAGAAGCCCCTCACCAACATCAAGGAACCTTCCGTGAGGGCATGTCAGCTTAATTCGGGGAACTGAGCACAGATCCAATTCCTTATATCAAGAGCCCCTCACCAAACAATCAGGAACCTTCCATGAGGGGAGCTTTTATTTTTTTCCCCCCACCTTGGAGAGCCTATTTTCCAAGGGAGACATTCCCCCCCCCCCATAGAAAGGGGAGAGTTGGCTGTGTTATTTAGAAAGGATCAGAGGTAAAGTCAAATTCCTCTAATCGTTTATAATCATAACGAGCACTAAACCCACAAGGGCTGTATAGCCTCCCCCTAATCGAGCCTATTCACCACACGGCTCAATTTTATCTCCCATGAAGGCAGTCAAGAGGAATTTTATGGGAAGTGTTAAGTTTCTGTATTTGTGCAACAAATCCTCTTGAGGAAAGTTCCTTGAGGGGGAGGGCTCTGATCTAGGAATTGGAACCTGTGCTCCATGTTCCCTGAATTAACTGAATACCTTCCACAGGGAGGCACTGCCATAATCCTACGGGTTTAGCACCACCCCCCGATTGCAAAGAATCGTGCAGCAAACGGGAGGCAATCACGTTTGATCCAAGGATGAAGGGAATGTAATTTCCTTGGATCAAGAGCCTCATCACCAGCAAAAAGAACCTCCCAAGGGGGGAGAGGATGTGGAAAACTGTTTAATTCCTCAATGAAACCATTAATGAAAGGTTATGAACATGTTATAAATTAATGTAAAGGCTTGGAAACAGGGATTCTTTAACAATTTATTCACATTGCATAGATATCAATAAACAGTAAAAATTAGTAAATTTTGCTCAATGGATGTTAAGGGCAATAATTAATCTTATTACTGCAGTGAAGTGTAACAAATTTTTTTATTACAACAACAAAATTACAATTTCCTCTAGTATATGCAATTTTGTATTTTCTTTCAAATACTGGGTATCACCAAATGAATGAAATATCTAAACTTGATATTGACAATTACATTCATACAGTGCTAAACTCTTCTTCAAACAATTTAAGATGGCTAATTGGAATATAAATTAAAGAAAGATTATATAGTTTCACACTAGCAAAACTAGAGACGGCCAGTGTTTTGCTTCTTATAGCATCGATTTTATCTGCTGTATTAAAAATTATCTTTCTCCACTAATCCCCCCCCCCATTCTAAATCCAATACTGCACACATTAAGTACATATGCACAATGTACATACAGTATTTAATAATGGGTACTGCTACACTTGCAGTACAAGCAACTTTATGGCAAAAAACATTTACCCAGTTATTTCCTCCTGCAACATCAATAACTTCTTTGCATCACTGAAGTTTGTTTTTTCCAGATTAATACTTAATATGAAAACTTCATTACAGTATTGGCTGTACTTTAAAAAATCATACGGGTAGTACCTAAAATTGGCAAAGCATCTTACACAGAAATGTTGCTATATTTCCAATATCTTCCTTCTGGCTAAAAAAAAAAAAAAAAAAAACTGTCCTATGGTGTTCAGTCAAAATGCTGTAGTTACCAATCCTTATTTTTCTGAAAACTGTAGTTATAAAATAATTTTAAATTAAAATTTCTATAAAACCTAACTTTAGAATATCATCTATCGAGGTGATTATTCAGCACCGAGAACTTCATGATCACCCTTGTATACATCGGAGAAATATTTTAATGGGAGGTTTTAACTTTACCTTGTGAACAGCAAGTCTTTCAATAAGACAATTACTAGACACACTGACCAACTTAAGCCAAGAGATTACAAGTTTCTTCCTTACAGCTGTGACGAGTTGCATGGCTGTGTAGAAGGTTCCCTCACACGAGAAGCAAGGGATTTTACTTTTTTTTTTTTTTTTAATACTTCTCAACTGACTAGTAACGGAAAACTTAGTGCACAGTACTGAAATGAAATACCAATTTTTAATTAGAATGTTTCAGAAGTTTTAATAAAATCATTAATATGTGCTGGCAATTTGACTAATCATACTTTACATACTGTACCTACAACTAACTAATTTTTTTTTTTTTCAGCCTTTAATAAAGGATTTTCCACAGATTTTAGACAATTACCTTAGTGGTATGGTAAGCAAACAGTATGACCAACAAAAATTTTTTTTTTTTTTTTTCCATCACAGGTTTCACAAAAAATATGTAATATAACCCGTTTAAGAAATCCTTAAGATGTGTAGATTTTTTTAAATTATGTATGATTTCAAATGGACAGTTTAAAACAGATTTAAATAACTTTGGAACAAAATCACATTTTTAATAAAGTTCAGTTGAAAAAAAAAAAAAACTAAGTGTTACGCTTTGACAAACAATTTAAAAAGGTTTGGGGGAAAGAATAAAGGTACATATACCCTAGAACATGTAGCTGTGTACACATGCATGAAACACACTCCACAATAGCAAATAATTAACATAATAGTTGAGGGTCAATCCACAATGACTGGCATGGAGTTATCACTAATCCCATGAAAGCATCAAGATTTTGTTTCAACTTTTTAGCACAAAATGTAAAAAGCCCAAGTATCGTCTCGTGTAATTGTGATATCCTCAATGGGGCTAGGCACATCCGATCTGTAAACATTAACAAAAGCCTTGGCAACTTCTTAACTGGACCCAAGTCACAGTATTAAAAGAAAAAAAAAAAATTCTTACAAATCTACAATAGTTTACCATGTTAATACACGGTATCAGAGTAGAGTAAGAGGGTTACAAAGAGTAAGTTGTACATGACAAGACCAGAGAATAGATGAAGTCAAAACTAAATGAACAAACTGGAATGGAACAATTCATTTTTACCTTGATAAGGGTTCAGAATGGAATTTTAGTGCCCTTTGCATTTTCATATTTCTTTCACTTATGATGTTTATTCAGGTGAAGTCACCCATACAAGAAAATTGCACACCAGTCATTACATCACAGCATAGAAAACATTACTGAAATTCAAGTATCTAATTGCATACTAATTTACCCATATAAAATTTATTAAGTAGATCAGATTTCTACCCATTTTATTTTTTTTTTCCCCCTAAAACTTTTTGATTTAGTAATTTTAAAGATCCATAAAATTTTACATGCATGTTAAAGATCAGCTAATACTGACATCCCAGGAGAGGAAGAGCATTTCCCACTTTCAATATCAGGCTTTACAATGTCTAACTCATAACTTGACTGCAGTGTACGATTATTGATTGTCAAGTTCTCCCATAGCATCTGCATATTTTCTGCACATTACTGTAGACAAAACTGCAGTGGTAAAAGACTGACAACTGCCATGAAAAATTTTTTTGTACATTGTTAATTCTTAAAAAAAATTTCTTAGTCAGTTAAGGAAAATTTGCTAGTTCGATCACAGGATTATACTAACTTTCAAAGATATTACTTCACAATATTTATGCACATTGCCCGATATGTTGAGATGTCAGTTGGCTCTGGTTCATGGGTTTCAAACTTTACATTTTAAGTACAAACGCTTCAATATTATCAAGAAATTTCAGAGTCTGCTCTAACATTCAAAATTTACTATAATGGTTACTCAAGAGCTAAACAAATTGATAAGTACCCAGTGATAACGGAAATGAAAGCAAACAAAATATCCGAGCCTTCCGTGAGTCTGTAAACTTACTGTTGTGCGGCACAATACTGACTAAAAACAAAACATTTACCAACTTAAAGTAAATCAGTCACAGACTTATCACATGTTAGATTTAGATTAGTTAAAATTTCCACTTACTGAAGATGAACCAGCTGTGTCCAGTTTCCCCAATTAAAGCCTGAATGCCTTTCCACATCCCCCCCCCCCTGGTGCTGTATAATCATCCGGGTTTAGCGCTTCCCCCTTGATTATAATAATAATAATGAAGATGAACCAGCATTAGTTTGTTTTTTAAGTCCAAATATATAAATTTGGAAAGTATAATATGACAAATGGAGTTGTAGGCAACCTTCATAAGGAAATTTTTTTGATGAAAGATTTTGCACTTTCACAGAAATTTTCAAAAAGTTTGGTACCTTGCTTTTGCATAAGTGAGCTATGAAGTTTGTATTTTATTAATTTTTTTTTTTGGAAAACCCATAGAAGTTGGAGTGCATGGAGAATGAAAGGTAATCAGGGTTGATCCAGGAAAGATGTTTGCATTTTCCCATGAATCAAGAGTCCTTTGCGACATCCTAATAAACAAGCCTTAAGGGTTAAAGAGCACAATCAAAAGAAGCTAGACACCTGCCAATTAGCAATTCACCTTTATTGTATTGTGTATGAATACAAAACCAAGTACCCTTCAATTCTGCTAATTTTAAATCAATACTAAAACATCCACTGGTAATAATTTTTTCTAGAGAGTTGAAAGTCCTTTTTACAGTGTACAACAAACACCTACACAAGACGGTTGACATCACTCATTTAGGAGACTACAAATGGATAAACCAGATGAATGTACTTTGTTGTGCTTATTAGCACAAATACAATTTTGCTTATATGCATCCATCCATAAAACTTGCCAAAAATTTAGAGTTATCCCAATAGCTTAAAAAAAGAATAGTACTATGAACCTTTGCCTCAGTCTATTCAAGTGCTAGAAATACTGGAAATGGCAGTGGATTACTAATAAAAGGGTGTTAATGTTCAGTTTAAAAAAACTGTAGTTATGTAAAAGCACCCTTCTGGCAAGACATGATGGAGTGAATGGTGGTGAAAGTTTTTCTTTTTGGGCACCCTGCCCTTGGTGGGAATTCAGCCATTGTGATAATAAATAAAAAAATATATATACACATTCTTTGCTCCTAACTTGACTCCATTGTTTAAGACTCAAATGTGATGATACCCCAGGACGCTAAAAAACAACGTTTATAAATTTAATCGATTACATATGTAAATGGAGTAGAAAAAAAAAGTTCCTAAACCTTTACAATCACACATAACTTTGTATATATATATAAAAAAAAAAACTTTGTATACAGACTTCAGAGGAAAAATACATCTGGACTAGGTAGTGTATGTACATTAATTCTGACATTTAGCTATAGTCTGAAAACTTCCTTTGTGCTAATTAAAATATTGGGCAAGTGTACAGTAGCACGACTCCCAAAAGCTTACTTATAATAATCTAAATCATGCATTCTAAAGTTTTTTTCATTAGGTTCAAGACAGAACAATTACTATTTCCTGAAAATTTATCTTTCATTATTTCAAAAATGTTTTTCCAAGAATATGAAGGTTTTCTGGTACTTGTATAGAATGTGCTTTTAAGCAGAAGCCATCTGAATCTTAGACCAATTTTCAGAAGTCCTGCTGGGATGAAGAGAAATGCTCAGTAGCCAAAATGCAGCAATTTAATATTTTTGTACAAGCAACCCACTGTTCGCAGGACATTTCAGCAAACATAACCTCATATAACCATACCTCAAAGGCGTTACGAAGATATTTTTAAATCTAAACGATTTTTAATTACCATTTTGCAAGGCTCTTCAACACCAACAGTGTAGCATTTGAAGCTCAGTCCCAATCATCTTGAAACAGAACAATGCAATACGAGTCCAAGAACCGAGAGAGAAATGTTAAAAATATAAATATATTTTACTGCCCTTATGGGCCCAGAAAAAATTATGGATTACCACATAATTAAAATACAGTCATTGAAATTTAAATCGCCTGACAAGCACAAGATTATATTTTACAAGATATCTTTAATATGAATGCAGCCAGGTACCTCTTTCACTTTACCTGCTGTAATAGTCCTTGTGGCTTAGCGCTTCTTTGATATATAATAATTCACTTTACCTGCCATGAATAAGTAAGCATGTAAGGGAGGAACAAGATTTATATTCAATGCTCTTAGAAATGTAAAATGTTATACAACACAAGCACACTACTTTCATGAATATAGCTACTAAATGATCAAACTAATTAGTATATAAAATAACCCGTTTACAACCATTAAATTTAAATGGAAAGATACTGCTGAAAGTTAGAGATCCCTACAGGTACCTCCAGTAATTATAAAAAATCATGTCTGCAAAACAAAAACTTGTACTTTTTTACATGATGGTAGATTGTTGGTGACATGTTCAAACACGCATTGCACATATATACTACATCTAGGGTTTTTTTTTTTTTTTTTTTTCCTAAATAGATCTTGTTCTTTATTTTCCTCTATTGTCCATGGGGAAGTGGGAAAAGAATCTTCCTCCATAAGCCTGTGTGTTTGTATGAGGCGACTAGAAAACCCGGGGCAATGGCTAGTAAACCTCTTCTTGTAAACATTTAACTAAAAAAAAAAAAAAATTATAAAACTGAGATGTTTGAATGTGCATGGATGTAGTGTGGATGACAGATGATTGCTATTATATCTGATGAAAAGTTGGATGTCCTGTCCTAAGCAAAACAAAGCTGAAGGGGTAGGGGAGTGTCAATGGGGGATAAATAAATGGAATTAATCAGCAGTAATCATAGGAGAGTAGAGCTAAGGAAGGGGTAGCAAATAATGTTAAAGGATCAGTTATGGAGGAGAAGGAATATAAATGTGTAAATTCAAGGACTATGTGGAATTAAAAAAGGGTTGGATGTGAAAAATGGGTCAAAGTGTGGTGTGCACTCTGGAGAAGAGGAGTGTAGAGAGAGATTGATTTTGGAGATGTTAAGTGAATGTATAGGAACCTTTGACCCAAGTGGGAGTAATTTGTGGTAGGGACCTAAATGCTAAAGTAAAGAAACATTTAGAGAGGTGTGGTAGGCAAGTTTGGGGGTGCCAGGTGTAAATGATAATTGGGAAGCCCTTGATTGAACTTTGTATAGAAAGCGGTTGAGTTTTATAGGTACACACATGTTTTAAGAAAAAGAGGAAAAATAAGTATAAAGATTATGATGTAAGGTCATATGACAGCAGTTTTTTTGGACTATGTATTAATAGATATAAAGACTGGTAACTTCAGATGTTACATGTTTATAGAGGGACCACAGATATAGCAGATCACTTTTAGTTGTAGCTATATTGAGTAAAAGGTAGATGGGATACAAAGACAATAGAGCATCAAGTAAGAGGTGAAGTTTATAAGATATAAACAACTATTGGAGGATGTTGGACCTAGTGAGAGTATAGGCAATGGGGTCAAAGATGTATGGGTAGTTTAAAAATGTAGTGTTAGTGTCAGCAGAAGTTTTGTGGTTACAGGAAAGTAGGTGCAGGAGGGAAGAGGAGCGATTGTGGAATGATGTAAAGAGTAGTAAGGGAGAAAAAGTTAGCATATGAGAGGTTTTTACCAAGAAGTGATGCAAGGAGGAAGAGTATATGGAGAGCGAGAGGTTAAGAGTGGTGAAGCAATGTAAAAAGAGCAAAGAGAGAGTGGGCGAGATGTATCCACAAATTTATTTGGTTGAAAAAGTTTTGGAGTGAGATTAAACAAGTTGAGGAAGCCTAGGAAACAAATGGATTTGTCAGTTAAAAATAGGAAAGAGTTAATAATGGCAAGTTAGAGGTATAGGGAAAGTGGAGGGAATATTTTTGAGGTATATGTTAAATGCTGATGAGGATAGGGAAGCTGTGATTTTGTGTATAGGGCAAGGAGGAATAACATCTTTAGGAAATGAAGACAGTTGAGAAATGTGGGGGGAAGTTTCATTGGCAGTGGGTAAAATGAAAGGGTAAGGCAGCTGGGATTGGATGGGATAAAGATAAAAATGTAAAACAGGTGGGATATAGTTTTGGAGTGGTTGGTGCTATTTTATAAATGTATGGAAGAGGGTAAAGGTACCTAGGGATGGCAGCGAGTATCATAGTTCCTTGTATAAAGGCAAAGGGACAAAGAGTGCAAAAAATTATAGGAGGGGATAAGTCTGTTGAGTATACTGTAAAGTGTATGGTCGATTAATTGAAAGAATAGAGTAAGAAGGAGAGTAGGATAGCAGATGAACAAGGAGGCTTTAGGAAAGGTAGGGGGTGTGTAACAAGTGGTTTACAGTGAAGAGGTTTTGTTGCATTAATGGATTTGGAAAAGGACATGATAGGGTGGATGGGGTGCAATATGATAGATGTTGCAGGTGTAATGGTATAGGGAGGTAGGTAACTGAAAGCAGTGAAGAGTTTTTACAAGGTACTGAGGCTCAGTTAAAAAAGTAGGATAGAGGGAGATTATTCCCAGTAAAAGTAGCTTAGACAAGGATGTGTGATGTCACTGTGGTTCTTCAACATAATTTAGATGGGGTTTGTAGGAGAAGTGAATGCAAGGGTCTTGGCAAGAGGTGTGGAGTTAAAGATAAATAAACACAAAGTGGGAGTTGTCACACTGCTTATGCTGATGACACTGCTCTTGGAGTTCTGAAGAAGTTGCAGAGGTTGGTGATGAAATCGTAGGGTATTAAAAGAAAATTAGAAGTGAACATAGGAAATAAGATTACAAAGATTACACAGATTAGGTGATGAAAGATTGGATATCAGATGGATGGAGAGTATGGAGGGGGTGAATGTATTTAGAATATTTAGAGAGGACGTGTCAGGCAATGGGTCTATGAAAAAATGAGGGCGAATCATAGAAATTGACGAGGGGGAGAGTGTTGAATGGTGCACTTAGGAAAAAGTCTGTGGAGACACAGGAACTTTGTCCTTGGAAGCCAAAGAGGGGAATTATGAGAGTATAGTTTTTAAACCAACACTCTTATATGGTGTGAAGCATGGGTGGGATGAATGCTGCGGTGAGGAGAAAGGCTGGAGCAGTGAGATGTCCTGTCTGAGGGCAAAGTGTAGTGTGAATATAATGCCAGAGAATTTCGTAGTTTGGAAGTTAGGAGATGCGGGATTGCCAAAACCAGTTGCCAGTATGCCTGAGGAAGGGTTGTTGAGGTAGTTCGGACATGTAGAGAAATGGAACGAAAACGATTTCGAGTGTATAAATCTGTAGTGGAGGCAGGGTAGTGTCACCTAGGAAAGGTTGAGGAGGGGGGTACAGGTGGATGTGGTTGTGTGAGGGGCAATGGACTTCCGGCAAAGCATGCACGAGCGTTTGAAAGGAGTGAATAGAGACAAGTGGTTTTTAATACTTTAAGTGCTGGAGTGTGAAGCAAAGTAACATTTATGAAGGGATTCACAGAACCGGCAGGCTGGACTAAAGTCCTAGAGATGGGAAGTACAGTGTCTGCACTCTGAAGAGGGTGTTAATATTGTATAGTTTTATAAACAGATAAGTGTAAAGCACACCTGCTGCAACACAGTGGATGGAGTGATGATGAAAGTTTCCCCTTTTTTTCAGGCCACCGCTGCCTTGATGGGGGGACTCGGCCAAATGTGTTAATCGATAAATAGATGTCTGCAAAAAGCACAAGCTGTGGTACAAGGTTAAAATGTCTTCCTGTCAGCTTCATGCCACAAGCTATTAAGCAGGACAGGAGGACCAGCTACATGTGGCTATTCATAAGATGCATGCCCCCCAATCCCAAAATACAAGTTTCAATAAGTAAATTCATGTTGGAGGGCAGAATAAATGCCTGCAATCTGCTGAACACGAACTCAAGTCTGTACACTTTTCCTTTCCCAGACTCCAATGTGACCCAGGAACCAACAGTGGCGCCCCCCCACACCCTTGTGCTCTGTAGACAGATCTCCGACATTCAAGGAACATTAGTACCTCTGTAACATGATCGACCATCTATTGAAGGCAACTCCAGCAGTGCACTTGGTGGGGAAGCTGGGAGATCTCTGGATAATGACCTCTTCTTAAATCTCAGGGAACTAATTCAAACAAGGATCACTTTAGGCCAAAAAAATGTTATCAGGTATGTTAGTCACCCAAAAATCCCAGTGATAGGGAGGAGAAGGGAAAGCTTTCCAGAGTCAGAGGCAACCCCCACACATTAACATTAAGTCAAGATATACCTTGTTGCAGTGGCAGGATTAAGGTAACAGTTTGGGTGAATTGACTACCACACATTCCTAACCCCACTGAGGACCACCCCAAACCAAACCAACCAACCACCACAGGCTTCCACGCCAAGGTTAACACAAACAATACTTGAGACAGTACTAATTGCCGAGAATTATGCCTGCCCTCAAGCAACACCTGCAAATCAAGTGCACAGGAAGACATGTGAAAAAGCCCAAATGTTGTACACGCCTATGGGGCTAGCATTCCCTAATACAAACCCAATGGAAAGAAGAGTAAGCAATGAGACAACGGGAGATAAAACCAGTGGCACAACAGTTTAAACTAGGACAGGTAGTGTTACCATAGCCCAATGACAGCAAACACTAGCATACAGCTGCAATTACTAACTTGCAATTCTAATTTGTTTGCACATTACTTTGCAGCACATAAAACATTTAACAGTTACAAATTCACAATTAAAGAAAATAGACGAGTGGGAGGGGGCTCTTTTTTCAGATGTGCATACCGTGATGACTGCAACTGCAATACCAACAACACCAATAATAAGCGCGATGATTCTTCCACAAAACAGATCGCTTTGAGAAGCAGCCTCAAGTGTAAGAATTTTCCTTTGTGGGATTTCTCTGACAGTCCAAGCATCTGAAATTTTTAAATTATTCTATTACCAGATAAACCCTTAAAAATTTAAGTAAAGTATACCTTAAAAATTAAACTTCAAATGTTATACCATTTTGAAAAAAAAAAGTTTTCCCCCCATTATCACAATATGTAAAATAAAATTCAAATTAAAGTATTAACTTCTGCATTAAATATCGATTATAATTCTACAACCTTTCAGTGGGATATGAAAACCCATTTGTTGAAAATTCTGCAGGAGAATTAAAAAAAATTAAATTCGAAGAAGAAAAATTCGGCCAGCTTTTACATTTGATTGTAAATTTTAAGAGGCATGTTCTTTTGAAGAGTATTTCATAATTCAACCACCTTCATTAGTTTAATTTAATGTTAAAATAGTGACATTTTTAGAAGTGCGATTAGAATATTTTAAAAACATTACTACTATCTTTTAATAATTTAAGTACAACAAGTTTCTTCATGCAGTACAGGTCAACCATCACTAATCCGGCATCACTGGACCTGTAGTGTACCGGATTAAGGAGTTTGGCCGGATACAGAGAGGTTTATATTAGAATACACTTAAACCTATCACTAGAGACTTCTCTACCATCCTCCTCACTGCTTTCTCCTCCACTGGACTCTGCTGTGGATTTGCAACCATCTGCACAATTTTCTGAGTCCATAAATGGATGAAATTTGAAGTTATGCTAGCCAAAATTATTAGTGTCAGATTATCTGATGGAACTGATAACTGATTACCAAATTAGTGATGGCGACCTGTAATAAACATTTTACACCATCTATACATGCCATTTCATTACCCTTTTCAGCCTCATATGATGCATTCAAATTCATAATTGGACAACTGTAGACCTTTTTAATTATTTTTAGCCTCCCTTTGCATTCACATTGAGTGGTATCAAGCTTATTAATTCAAATGAGATTTTATAATTTGGTCAACTATTACAGCAAAATGTTCCAATTAACGGCCATCTTTCAATGTGTACCACTGATTTCAATCACTTGACCAAAAATTATGAAAGAATTAAGCCTAAACATGTTACCCAGAAATTTCATTTTCTCCAAGTACACATTACATTTGTATATTACTTTTCCAAAGTACTATTCTTATACAGTGGACCCCGTTTACGATATTTATTTCATTTCCAGAAGTACGTTTCCATGTGCCAGTAACTGAACGAATTGTTCCATAAGGAATATTGTGAATTAGATTAGTCCATTTCTGACCCCAAACATACACGTACAAACGCACTTAACATAAATACACATACATAACTGGTCGCATTGGGAGCTGATCGTAAAGCGAGGGTCCACTGCACCTTGGTACTCACAAATTTTCTAGTAGGTAATATTTTTGAGTCTCTTACGCTTCATTTAATAAATTAATTGCTCACAACCTCCGCTCGCAAACTGATCAGGTGATTACCCACTGGAGGACAAACATGTTAAGACATGTGAATAAAACATGCCTCACCTCTCCTGAAGTGTCATCTTTTTTACAGCACGATTTTGGAACGTGGAGATTAGACTTGAAAATTCCTTGTTATTTGTTGGCCATTCCTCTTGATGTGGCTTTGGCACAGCATTTCATTCATCTAAAAAATAAAAATGGTAAAGCTTATCACAAGACTAAATACATGTTTATTCATTATTCAGATATGGAGTTTATTATCTGCTTATGATTTGACTTAAGATCATCCTTTACTCCCATTACCACTTTCATGGTACGCACCTACACCAAGGTAGTCAGTCTTAGAACAATAGAGGCTTTCATAGAAAAACTAGTTTTGCCAGATTAGAATATTGGTTTCCAAACTATTTCAGAAATGCATCTCATTCACACTGGGGGAACTCCCTGACTATCATGCTTCAACACTGAACACCTAATGTATCCGGCCCCTCAAACTAGAGTCAAAAAAAAAAAAAACACCCCCCTTGGTTTTTAATAGCAGTGCACAAAGTCAATTTGCTTTTTACAAGAGTAGCTAAAATAAGATTGGGAAAGCCCAGGTTAATTGAAAAGTTTTTAATGAGGTTTTAAAGTTTTAAACTTACCAGTTCTACATTAGCACTACAAATACAACTTAATCCCCCGACTTAAGTATGATTCAAAGTATACCCAAACATAAGGCACTACCAATATGCCAGTTGTGGTGCTGGTTGGCCCTATCTGCAAGTTATTCTTTCAGTACCATTTTTACTGAAGCTTTCATCTTTCTTTTAACTAGAGAACCTAATCAGAAAAAAATCAGATCCTGGACACTTTAAATATCAACTCTTATGTATTAACCCTTTCAGGGTCCAAGGCCCAAATCTGGAGTCACGCACCCAGTGTCCAAGAAATTTTCAAAAAAAAAATGTATTTTTTCTTATGAAATCGTAGAGAATCTTTTTGTGAAGGTAATAAAAAACAAAAAGGAAAACGAAATTTGGTGGAAAATTGACGAATTAATGCTCCTCGCGAATTTTGATGTGTCAGCGATATTTAACGAATCGGCGATTTTGCCGACTTTGACTCCCATTTTAGGGCAATTACATTATTCCAAACAACCAATTCTCTTTGCTATTTCACTAGTAATTTTACTTCTATTCTATCGATTGAGCACTAAGAAATCGCCAGTGTTTCAACTAACAAAATAAATGATCGAAATTGTTTAATTTGGCCAATTTAACCACAAAGTTCAAAATTTTCCAATTTCAAAATAGGGTCCAGAATGAACAATGTAAGGCATTCCTTGCACAAAAACAACATTTTCCTCTGTTCATTAGTTATGTTTTGAGGCTTTACAAATAAATTCCATTTGATTTTTTATCACATAATGAATTTTTATCACACCAAAAAAATAGAAGATTTACTGTTATGCAATACTGTAATAATTGTATAAATATCATCACCATAATTGTTGAAGTATATTAGGACCCACCAGCTGATGTGTATTAACGTGTGAGGGGCTCGTTTTTTACCTCTTGAATATCGGCAAAAAATTTAACATTTTCCGCTACTTTGAGCTCAGTTTCAAGCCATTTCCAAAGCCTAAAACCAATCAAATCATCTCTATTTCTTCTGTCCTATGTCTTCCATTCTATCAAATGAGACCAAGAAATCGCTTTCCCCTGCACCGCGTTTCTGTAACCTGCTGATCATCCCCCCTTCCCCTTCTGCATCCAGCCCATTGCTTCCTTCCTACCCTGCAGCGCTGTATAGCCCTTGTGGCTTAGCGCTTCTTTTGTGATATAATAATAATAAGTAATATCAAGAAATGAGCAACCATTTGAAGGGGCTTGGAACAAGCATGCATCACTACTTTCCAGAGAGTGACCAAGAAACAGCCACTACTTCATGTAGATCATTCATCCCTTCTCTGTACTGATGATGCCCTCATGATTATGATTTCCTTGCAAAGGATAGGGATCACAATGCGAGGCCAAGAAGCCTTGAAAATCGAATTCCAAAACAAAATGCAGATGCCTTTTGGATTTCATGACTACCTGACTCGCCAACTCTGTCCAAGAGAGCCTTGAAGTTGTTTTGTTTATCATTCACAACAACGTAATCTGTGCGAGAAGGGCTTCTCACTGAGCTGGGTATGAAAATCAAAAAAAGGACCCCCTTGAATTTGCAAACGATGCCAGGCTGGTACTTTCAACCACGAAGCCAAGAATTCTAAACTAGCTTCAATTTATGCAACTCATCCATCCCCACCTGATGTTCTTGACATCTTTGGAATAAGTCATTTAGAGATCAACAATGTTCAAATACCATAAATAAAAAGAAAATATCTCGTGTGTTTTTTAATTTAGAGCCATATACAGTGGAACCCTCCCCCGCATAACGACACCTTGCATAAGCGGACAATCCGCATAGCGGATGCTTTGATCGCTAAAATTTTGAGCCCCGGGGCACTAGCGCCCAAAAACCCGCTCATCGGCCTTCGACGAGACGCGTCCAATGTGTGGCCTGAGCCACGCTCACGTTCCTGCGGGGCAATTGTTTACCAGCCAGCCTCCGCGGTAACATCCAAGCATACAATCGGAACATTTGATTATTACAGTGTTTTTTGGTGATTTTTTTTCTGGAAAATAAGGTGACCATGGGCCCCACGAAAGCTTTCTAGTGCCAACCCTAAGCAATAAGGGGTGAGAAATACTATGGAGATGAAGAAAAAGATCATTGATAAGTTAAAGTGGAGTCGTGTCTCCGAGCTGTCCAGGTTGTCTAATAAACCCGAATCAACCATCGCAACTATTGGTGGTACAGCTGCTGCTGGCCCTTGGGGCCGTATCACACCGTCAGCTGCTGGCTGCACTGTCATCTGCTGCTGCTGTACCACCGTCACTGCTCCTGGCTGCAGTAGTACCGTCTTGCTGCTCCTGTACATCATCTGCTGCTGCTGTAGCATCGTCTGCTGCTGCTGTACATCGTCTGTTGCTGCTGCTGTAGCATCGTCTGTTGCCTGCTGTACCACCCCACCTGTCAGTGCTGGCTGCTGCTGCCTGCTGTAGCAACGTCTGCTGCTGCTGTAACAATCGTCCATTGCTGCTGTAGCACGTCTGCTGCTGCTGTAGCAAAGCGTAGCATCGTCTGCTGCTGCTGTTGCATCGTCTGCTGCTGCGGTAGCATTCGTCTGCTGCTGCTGTAACATCGTCAGCTGCTGCTCTAGCTGCTGTAGCACCGTTGTTGGTTGTGGCTTATTGAGAATTCCAAGAAACAATTAACCCCAAGGATTTGCCACCCAGGATAGCCCAAAAAGTCAGTGTCATCGAAGACTGTCTAACATATTTCCATTGGGGTCCTTAATCTTGTCTCCCAGGATAGCAACCACACTCAGTCGACTAACAACCCAGTGAACTAGGGAAAATGCCTGGAACTAGATGCTCATATTGGTGAATTTAGAGCCCGCAAAGGTTGGTTTGAGGAGATTTTAAGAATCGTAGTGACATTACACTGATAAGCCGTTCTGGAAGAAAATACAAACAGGACCTACATACTCAGGAGGAAAGGCACCCCAGGACACAGTGTCTCATCAGTCATTGCTGCATCTTTCAGTAAATTTTTATTATTATAATCAAGGGGAAGCGCTAAACCCGAGGATTATAACAGCGCATCTTCAATAAGGTAAGTGTCATTTATTCTTCATTTATTAAGTAGTACATGCACATATATATTGTGGCATGTACTACTCTACTATTGTTGCATGTATCCTTCTCTTTGTGTGTAGAAAATGTATATTCCTGTGGTAAAAATTTTTTTTTTTCAAACTTTTTGGGTGTCTTGCAACGGATTAATTTGATTTCATTATTTCTTATGGGGAAAAATTCATTCACATAATCGAACAGTTTCGCATAACCAGGGCCAGCCCTCTTGCACGGATTCAGGTCGCTATGGCGGGGGTCCACTGAATATCAATAACATTTTGTGAAAGGGGTAACATGCTTTTAGTGGCAATGTTAAATTGGTAACAAGCTGAAAAATTTGGGAACCACTGCCCAAAGGCTACAACTGGGATGGGAAAAATAGGGGTGGGGAGGATGGGATAGGAAAGGGGGGGGGTAATTAGATTCAATGAGGAAGGAACCAAATTGTCTAATTCCTCAGACCAGAGGAAGCCTCTTCACCGGTACCAAGAGCTCCCCCTTGGATTATTAATTATAATCAAGGGGGAAGCGCTAAACCCTAGGATTATACAGCGGCCAGGGAGGGGATTTGGAAGGCATTCAGGCTTATTATTATTATTATAATCAAGGGGAAGCGCTAAACCCGAGGATTTAACAGCGCCTGGGGGGGGGGATGTGGAAGGCATCAGGCTTAATCGGGGAACTGGAGCTCAGATCCAATTTCCCTAAATCAAGAAGCCCCTCACCAACATCAAGGAACCTTCCGTGAGGGCATGTCAGCTTAATTCGGGGAACTGAGCACAGATCCAATTCCTTATATCAAGAGCCCCTCACCAAACAATCAGGAACCTTCCATGAGGGGAGCTTTTATTTTTTTCCCCCCACCTTGGAGAGCCTATTTTCCAAGGGAGACATTCCCCCCCCCCCATAGAAAGGGGAGAGTTGGCTGTGTTATTTAGAAAGGATCAGAGGTAAAGTCAAATTCCTCTAATCGTTTATAATCATAACGAGCACTAAACCCACAAGGGCTGTATAGCCTCCCCCTAATCGAGCCTATTCACCACACGGCTCAATTTTATCTCCCATGAAGGCAGTCAAGAGGAATTTTATGGGAAGTGTTAAGTTTCTGTATTTGTGCAACAAATCCTCTTGAGGAAAGTTCCTTGAGGGGGAGGGCTCTGATCTAGGAATTGGAACCTGTGCTCCATGTTCCCTGAATTAACTGAATACCTTCCACAGGGAGGCACTGCCATAATCCTACGGGTTTAGCACCACCCCCCGATTGCAAAGAATCGTGCAGCAAACGGGAGGCAATCACGTTTGATCCAAGGATGAAGGGAATGTAATTTCCTTGGATCAAGAGCCTCATCACCAGCAAAAAGAACCTCCCAAGGGGGGAGAGGATGTGGAAAACTGTTTAATTCCTCAATGAAACCATTAATGAAAGGTTATGAACATGTTATAAATTAATGTAAAGGCTTGGAAACAGGGATTCTTTAACAATTTATTCACATTGCATAGATATCAATAAACAGTAAAAATTAGTAAATTTTGCTCAATGGATGTTAAGGGCAATAATTAATCTTATTACTGCAGTGAAGTGTAACAAATTTTTTTATTACAACAACAAAATTACAATTTCCTCTAGTATATGCAATTTTGTATTTTCTTTCAAATACTGGGTATCACCAAATGAATGAAATATCTAAACTTGATATTGACAATTACATTCATACAGTGCTAAACTCTTCTTCAAACAATTTAAGATGGCTAATTGGAATATAAATTAAAGAAAGATTATATAGTTTCACACTAGCAAAACTAGAGACGGCCAGTGTTTTGCTTCTTATAGCATCGATTTTATCTGCTGTATTAAAAATTATCTTTCTCCACTAATCCCCCCCCCCATTCTAAATCCAATACTGCACACATTAAGTACATATGCACAATGTACATACAGTATTTAATAATGGGTACTGCTACACTTGCAGTACAAGCAACTTTATGGCAAAAAACATTTACCCAGTTATTTCCTCCTGCAACATCAATAACTTCTTTGCATCACTGAAGTTTGTTTTTTCCAGATTAATACTTAATATGAAAACTTCATTACAGTATTGGCTGTACTTTAAAAAATCATACGGGTAGTACCTAAAATTGGCAAAGCATCTTACACAGAAATGTTGCTATATTTCCAATATCTTCCTTCTGGCTAAAAAAAAAAAAAAAAAAAACTGTCCTATGGTGTTCAGTCAAAATGCTGTAGTTACCAATCCTTATTTTTCTGAAAACTGTAGTTATAAAATAATTTTAAATTAAAATTTCTATAAAACCTAACTTTAGAATATCATCTATCGAGGTGATTATTCAGCACCGAGAACTTCATGATCACCCTTGTATACATCGGAGAAATATTTTAATGGGAGGTTTTAACTTTACCTTGTGAACAGCAAGTCTTTCAATAAGACAATTACTAGACACACTGACCAACTTAAGCCAAGAGATTACAAGTTTCTTCCTTACAGCTGTGACGAGTTGCATGGCTGTGTAGAAGGTTCCCTCACACGAGAAGCAAGGGATTTTACTTTTTTTTTTTTTTTGCAGACAACAATAAAAATACTGAGGAAAGAAAATTATAATTAAACTTTATTACTAATAGTTTTCTTTATGCTGTAATGTTATTTATCATTACTAATAGAAAAATTGAATTCTAATGCAGGGGGTTACCAACTAGGGGTTCACACACCTCCAGGGGGTGAGAGATGGCATTTCAGGGGTGCAACAGTGTCCTTATGAAGAGCACAATTCTTTTTATTTTACCAAATCTTTTCTAATACCTTAATTTATATTTGCATTTTAGGCAAGTGAGAGATTACTTTTGTAGGGGGTGCAACATTAATCAAACATTTCCTAGGGATGTGGGGCACAGAACCACAGCTCTTATGTGTCTTGTAAACTATTAAAATCATGTAAGAAATGGAAACTAGTTCAAATGCTTACAGTGAGCAGCATACATTTAACTTCTCTGAGGGCACCAAAGCACCCAAGAAAAGAGACGAAGAATGTGACACAGCCAGTGCCAATAAGAATATAAGCAGCTGTCATGTACATTTCACTTCCCAGCAGCCGCTCTAAGTATGGTCGGTCCGCAACTGTCCATATTCCTAACACTAATATTACTATGCTCGATACCTGCAAAATAAAGAAAAAACTTCTCCATTATTTTTTTTTTTTTCCAAACCTTCAAAATGCAACAGGACACTGACAGCATTAATATACTAGTTTAATTTTCCCCACTTCATATTATGGACAATTAAATAGAAATAAAATACTATTGAAATTTAAGTACAAATAGAATTTATTTAAAATGTTTATTTTTCAAACCTTCAACCCCCACCCCCCCCAACCTAATTACCTATACAGTGGACCCCCGGTTAACGATATTTTTTCATTCCAGAAGTATGTTCAGGTGCCAGTACTGACCGAATTTGTTCCCATAAGGAATATTGTGAAGTAGATAAGTCCATTTCAAACCCCCAAACATACACATACAAATGCACTTACATAATTGGTCGCATTCGGAGGCGATTGTTATGCGGGGGTCCACTGTATACTAATTTTAATTATGAAACTACTCTGGGGTTGTACATTACATACAAAATACTGGCGAAAAGCTCGTGTAGCTACAGACCCAAATAATAAAGTTGATAGCGAACATGAGGAAGCGGACAAACTTGCCACAGCCTGTCATCTCCACTCCACGGCCCATGCTGCCCACACCAGTCTACCTCACAACCTGTGGCAGGAGAAAAAGTAAGTTTAATAAAATACTTAGGTAAGGTCCTGTTTCCTGACGGACCTTACAAGCGTTTCCTGATGCGGGTATTAGTGAAATAATGATCCGTCATTGGAGCTTTTGGTCATCTGGCCGAGGCCTTCCACTGGCTTACCAGTCCACCCCTTTAAAAATTATGGTCATAGTTATAACCAACATCTTAATAAAATACTTTACCCTGAACTCCTTAAAGTGCTACGCAGGTGTTACACACTGGCCCATGAAACTGTTGCTTTGTGACGAGTGAGCAGTAGAGTTATGCCTCAAACCTATGTTCTTATTTACCTCAGTCACTGATGCTGCTGCTAGTTACTCAGGGCAGTGTCCAAATTATCCCCGGTGGAGATTAAAAACAAGGCCCACTATTTATACTTATAGAAAATGCCAAAACTGGGCCAGTTAGATAGTTTCTTAGCTAATCAAAGGATCATGTAAACCAAGTTAAGCAGTAAGGAAGAGGCAACAGGTATTTATTATTTTATTAGGAGAAAGCGCTAAACCCACAGTGGTTATCTACTGGCTGGGAATGAGAGGCATTTGGGTTCAATTCAAAGAAGGGGAGAAGTCCCATTCCTTGGATCAAGAGCCCCTCACTGGCCCCAAAGGCACCTCTTCCTTGAGAAGACTCAAAATAAGCCCACAAGAGTCGTACAGCGCCGAGTGATTTGCATAGCAAAAATTTCTGTAGATATATAGCATCCTGTGAAGTGAGGCTAGTGCAATAACATTCAATAATGCAAAGTACTGTTGGCAATAATGTGCATATACAGACTTGGGCACACTGCGACTCTTGAGCCGCATGTGGCTCCAGAAGCTACTCTTATTGTGCATGTATCCTTGTTTTTCTGTAGGAAAATGTATTTCATGTGAATTTTTTTTTTTTTTTCATACTTTTGGGTGTCTGGAACAGATTACTTGGCTTTCCATTATTTCTTGTGGGGAAAATTAATTCACCTAAGGACAAGCTCTCTGGAACAGATTAACACCGTTGGTCGAGGGTCCATTGTATTATTATAATCAAAGGAAGCACTAAATCTGCCAGGGTCATGCAGCACTGCTGGGTAGGAAATGATGCAGGATATAAGAATAAATAAGGGTGGAGATGCCAATAATGGTAAGTTTAGGAGGGGTTGTGAGGAGTGCTAAAGGAAGGATTATCAAAGTTTGTGTAATAAATCAGTTGCTGTCAAAAAGTTGAAGAGGGAGTGTGTCAAGGTGGACCACTGAATTAGGCAAGCGAAAATTTGTGTATGCAATAATTTAGCAAAAATAATTCTGAACCTATAAAAAAATATATATTTCATTGTGTCTGTTGATTATTAAATTATTGTAAACTTGTCTAAAAGTTAATTACTTGGATTAGGCTAAATTAAATTGCACTTGTTATAATAAGGTTAGATAAGAGAGATAGGCCTGAGCTTGCTACCATCTGCAGCTCATAAGGCTGCCATCCCCACGAGCCCCTTCGAGGCGGGGTAGATGGCAGACCAGAGGCCTAGCTTCTCCCTATGAGCCCCGTGAGGGCGGGGAATGTGGCTAGGCCTGGGGACACTTGGTCCCAAAGATGAGGAGGTACTTGTCCCTCCTCCCATGGGAGACTTAAGTCTCGAGACACTCCCCAGATAGGGAGCCAAGGCCGGGTCACCACTACTTGGAAAAGACCCGGGCCGGGAGAATACCGGCGAATAATAAAAAAAAAAAAAAAGTTAGATAAGTCTTCTCAGGTTCTTTTGGTACAAAATTAATTTTTACACTAACAAATTAAAAAATATATCTTAAAATGTACAAGAGAAAATTTTAGGACTTAATTTGAAAAACTCTGACCAATTTTACTTATTTGGCACAACACAAACACATTGGAATATGCAGCACCAGTTTGGAACCCACACCTAGCCAAGCATGTAAGGAAACAAGAGAAAGTACATAGGTTTGCAACAAGACTAGCCCTGGAGCTAAGAGGCATGTCCTATGAGGAGAGATTAAGGGAAATCGACCTGACAACACTGGAGGACAGGAGAGAGGGGGGATATGATAAAATACCGAGAGGAATCGACAAGGTGGACAGAGGATGTTCCAGAGATGGGACGACTCTGATGAATCACAGGGATATCATGAAGTATTTCTTCAGTCACATAATTGACAGGAAGTGGAATAGTATGAGAAGTGATGTAGTGGAGACAGGGTTTCATACATAGCTTTAAGAGTATGATAAAGTTGTGGAGCAGGAAGTGTGATCTAGTAGCAACCAGTGAAGAGGCAAGGCCAGGAGCTGTGAACTGACCCCTGCAACCACAACTAGGCGAGTGTACACACAGTAATCATGGAAGTAAGACGAGAGAGAGGGGTGGGTAGATAGAGTTTTCTTGGACTGCAAGACGTCCTTCGACAGTTCCTCATTAGAGATTAGTGGAAAAACTAGAGGATCGGGCATGCATAACAGGAAGGGCACTGCAATGTATTAGAGAATACTGGACAGAGGCAACAATGAGTCCTGGTACTGACGAAGTGTCAGAGTGGGTCCGCCTGTGGCAAGCGGGTTCCACATAGGTCAGACCTAGAACCTAGTGCTGTTTTGTATTCGCGAATGACATTGTCAGAAGGGAAAACTAGAAGTGTCCCCGTTTGTAGATGCAGGTTAATGAGGGGAATTAAATCCGACTAGGATCAGGCAAGACTACAAAGATCAGGACAGGCTGGAAGCCTGGTCCAACAACCTGGTTACTAATTTAACCCCACCAAATGCGAAGTCATTAAGATTGGGGAAGGGCAAAGACTGCAGATAGAGTATGGCTAGGTGGCCAAAGAATCTTGGAGAAGAATAATACCGAGGCACTATCTGAGGTGCACATCCAACCAGATAACTGCTGCAAGCATATGGGCACCTGGCAAACCTGAAATAATGTTCCGATAATCACGTAAGAAAATCGTTCAAGACACTACACCGTGTACGTCAGGCCCATACTGGAGTAAGCAGCCACCAGTTGGAATCCGCACCTGGTCAACAAACAGTCAAGAAATTAGAGAAAGTGCAAAAGGTTTGCAACAAGAACGAATAGTTTCCGATAAGGGAATGTCCTGCGAAGATTATTATAATCAAGGGGAAGGCTAAACAAACCCGGAGGATAAACAGCGCCTGGGGGGGAATGTGAAGGCATTCAGCTTAATTCGGGAACTGGAGCACAGATCCAATATCCCTAAAATCCAAGAGCCCCTCATCCAAACATCAAGGAAACCTTCCTTGAGGGTGTCCTGCGAAGAAACGTTAAGGGAAATCGGCCTGTCCGAAATTGAGGACAGGAGGTTAAGGAGACATAACATACAAAATATTGTGAGGAATTGACAAAGTGTGACAGACAGTTTCCAGAGATGGAACAAAGTCAATTGGAAAATTGAAGACTAATTGAATCAAAGGGATGTCAGGAGTATTTTTTTTTTAGCCAAGAGTTGTCAAATGGAATTGTTCTGGCTAGTGACGTCATGAGGCATAACCACACAGTTTTTTAAGACTTTTTGTAAACTCATGGAGCAGTAGCCATTGGCGTTGCAAGGGATGGTGTTTAACTCGGGCGGCATCTTGGTGGTAACCCCTCGAAATCCAAGGCGGGGAATGGGGAGTAACCACTTACGCCACTCTTGTCATGCATGCCGCATGACAATGTTTAGCATAAACTCCGAACAGGAAACCACTTCTCAACTTTATTAATAAAATATATATATCGTAGTAATAATAGAGGAATAACGCAAAAACCACCAAGTAACAAGGCAACGAGATCCTACATTTATGGAGCGTAAATTTGGAGAGAGAGAGAAAAAATTGAAGTATCAGAAAACACTATTCCGATTTCACCTTGAGTACAGGTAATATCCTCAATGAAATCTCATCTTAATTTCTCCTTGCATTCAATCCTCAAAATCATCTATAAATCAAAATCAATGATTTTATTTTCTATAATAATGCTATTTGTATTCCTGTAATCATGATTAATTGGGCTATATAGAAACGAAGGATTTTCCCCTCATGTTGGTGCAGCACTATTTTGGACATTAGTGTCACCTGGGGCGGACCTCCCCCACCCTTACGACGCCACTGCTAGTAGCGATCAGTGAAGAGGTGGAGCCAGGAGCACCAGTTTGGAATCCACTCCTGGTCAAGCACGTCAAGAAATTGGAGAAAGTGCAAAGTTTGCAACAAGACTAGTCTCAGAGCTAAGGGGATTGACCTATGAAGAAAGGTTACGGGAAATCGGCCTGACGACACTATGTATAGTGCCAAACAAAAGCATTCACATTGCTAAACTCGCAAACAAGTATTTAGTCACTTAGCCATAATACCAACTTACCTCATAATTTTGTAATATTTTAAACTTAAGATTTAAGTCTGCCCGAAATGCCTAGCCATGCTAGGTGTTCTAGTGGTACACTAATTATTTTACTCTTGTAAACCACACAATAACCAAATTCTGTAAACTCATCATTGTAATCTTTAGAGAATAAACTTTGAATTTGAATTAATACATACAAAATACTGCGAGGAATTGGCAAGGTGGACAAAGACAGGATTTTCTAGAGATGGGACAAACAAGGGGTCACAAACTGGAAGTGGAAGACTCCTACGAGTCAAAGGAATGTTAGGAAGTATTTCTTAGTTGTCAGAAAGTGGAATAGCCTAGAAAGCGACGTAGGGGAGGGGGGAAACCATACATAGTTAAGACGAGGTTTGATAAAGCTCATGGAGCAGGGAGAGAAGAGGACTAGTAGCAAACAGTGAAGAGGCGGGCCAGAAGCTATGAGACCCCTGCAACCATAGGCGAGAAAGGGTACGTGTACACCCCACAAAACACACAACGTGGGTAACTCACATTATTTTTTCCCAAACATACATATACATTGTAAATTGCTGAACATAAAACATTTTAAACAAGCACGGATGATGCAACTGGACTTTGTACCATCAGTTGATGCAGTACACAAGTACGCTTGCCCTGGCAGAACATACAAATGCAGTGGTGTCGATAAGTACTTTTCTGATTAATACTTAAGATTGATTTAAAGTTACAAAAACCCTTGTTTTCAATGATTGAGCTAAAGAAGTGTATAAAAATGAATAAAAAACAATAGAACGATTTGTTTTACTATTAAGGGTAAAAAAGCCTCTTTGCCTTGTCTGTCACATAACCATCAGCCACTTTAAAGCCAATAAATTTTAAAACTTCATCATCAATGTAACAAAAAATTGCTTCTGATTCCCTCTTGAATCAGAACTTCCTCTATAATTCAAAATGATTTGGCTACTGAAGTAATTTTGTTATAGCTTGGAATATTGTTTGAAATAAACTTTACAGTCGTGAATTTTTTAAAAAAATATATGTGATTACAATTCTCTGGAGCTAGAATTGCAAACTTAAACCGGGTCGCGGGGGCGTTGACCCCTGAAACCCTCTCCAGGTCAACTCCAAGCATTAAAACATTCTTATCTCCCGCCGCACTATTGAAAGATTAGTTTCCGACATCAGTTCTACAATCACATGTTCACTGCAGTGATCTGTAAAGCTGCGTTGCTTTCAGCTTAGCACTGGATGAATCTACAAAGATATTACAAATGGAAATTTAAAATAATTCTTAGACCTGATAAAGGAAACCACAAAAGGTACCGACAAAAAATGTCATTAAAAAAGCTTTATTAAATGCTGAACTACCATTGCTAGATATTGGTAATACTATCCTTCCTGGTGGGATATTCAAACGGAAACTTTTTAATGTTCCCAATGATCAGCATGATGACTTTGTTGCACATGTGACTGACTGGTATAATTCCTATGAGTGTTCCTCTGTAGAGACCTTTAACAATGACCTTGTGAGCAGTATTCAGAACTACTTAGTGCCGCCACTGCAACCTCTTGGTACTCTAAACCCAACAAACTTCCATAATAATCATACCTCCTTCAAAAACCATACTTATTACAATGATTCTAAACTTCGTACACTGAAACGTACTGCTCGCAGACTAGGCCTAGCCTATAGAAAACATCGTACCCCTGGAATGCCGAGGCTCTTCCAAACTGCCCTTGCTGCTGCCAGAGAGCGTATGACAGAGCTGCGGCAAACAGACTGGGAAAAATTTGTCAACGGTCTTAATGCTCACACCCCACTTAGCCGGGCATGGAGGGACAAATAGAATTAAGGGTAACAGAACTGGGCTGATCGCGCACCCTCATCCCTTGCATAGGGCGAATGAGTTAAGTCAGTGCTTGGGCTGCTACATCTAGCTACGACAATCTTCCCAGTACCACACAGGCAAAATTAAATGACAAATATGATGCAAGGGAGAGACTTAGTTTGCTTTATGCTCGACAAGGCAGATGACTGCAACATTCCTTTCACTAATTATGAACTTGATGCAGCACTAAGGGCAACTCCACGTCGCCTGGTGAGGATGGTATTACTTACAACATACTCAGATTGCTGTGTCGAGTACCAGGTAATCCATTACTTGAATTATATAACATGAGCTACGTAACTGGGGAGCTCCCTCAATCTTGGACGAACAGCCTCATCATTCCAATTCCTAAGCCCAATCAACAAAATGCATTTCGCCCAATATCTCTTACTAGCTGCTTGTGTAAAACATTTGAGAGAATGATTCTTAATAGTCTCGTGTACAGAATCAAACAATTTTTGTCTCCCCGGTTACATGGTTTCATGCATGGAAGGAGCGTGCATCATTGCATAGCCACCTTTCTCACCCTGCACACTGACAGCTCATACACTACCTTCCTTGACCTTAAATCCGCTTTCGATGTAGCCAACCGACATGTAATCATTAGTGAACTTGCCAGAATGGATGTTGGAGGATGGCTTCTCCGCTGGATTAAAGGTTACCTGTCCAACAGAAAATCGTGTGTTGTTCCAGGGACATAGAAGTATAACTAAAGACTTTGAATTAGGAACCCCACAGGGAGGTGTGCTCAGTCCCACACTGTTCAATATTCTAATTAATGCATTACTTAATGCTATGCCTAGTCAGCCCCATCATTATGTATTAGTTTTGTTGATGACAATGATTCACACTGTTATCGCTGTTCTTACTGTTGAACAGCGGTTTAGTGCCGATGAAGGTAGCGTAGGTAGCAATGATACGGCCGTGGACTAGATTGGCTTTAATCGGGTAGGAGTGAGTACACAACGGGCAGTGTGAGGGAGTGACCGCAAGCCAGTCCGTGGAGGGGGAGTACTTGTGTACGTCAAGTCGGTCGAGGCAGGAGTGAGAGAGGGTGGTCTGTGCTTCCCACCGACCTAGGTAGGCCTACAGAGGGCAGCACTGAATGCCGCGAAATATGAACTAGTCAGAGCAGACGGCTAGGCTGTGTGCTCTGACAGTACAGGCTGTCTACAACACCACCGGATTCTCCAACACCCAAAACATTCTTAATCATGTACTAGCCTCGTGTCAGGACCTGGGGTTGATAATATCTACTGATAAAACAAAGATACTCAATAGGCGTCCTCCTCGACAGAGAGGCACAGTTCGTCAGATCCAATTGCATGATGGGTCTCTTCTAGAATATGTAAGCAGATACAGGTATCTAGGCTTTGAGGTTCCACTACTTGGACCTGTTTTAACAAGACTTTGTCGCCAATACAAAGAAAGACTAAGAGAGCACTTAGAGTTATGGCAGGGCTTCACCCCAGGTATGGTGCTAATGTTAAAATTGTGAAAATGCATCATGTATCTTGCTTATATTAGATCATTGGTTGATTATGCTGCGCCACTACTTGCTCTTGTGTCTGACTGGAAGCTTGGAGGGCTGGAAAAACTGCAGAACGAAGCAATGAGGATCATTTTAAGATGCCCTCGTACTGCCAAAATTTTAAATATGCAAAAAGAACTTGATATTCCAAGCATCAGAGATCGTGTTAATGAAAGAAATATCCTAATTGGGGTTAATATGCTCAGGCAAGCTCATTCAAACCCCTGCACAGAAGCCCTCCAAACTTTCCTCAGCACTGGTGAACACTCCTCTAGATGGATCGAAAAAACTGGAACCGACCTCCGCATGAATCAGATACATGATCTATGTCAAGTAAGGCAACAGCGGCACTTCTCCGCTCCATGGAATATTACCCTATTCCAAACTACCATTTCCCCCATTTTCCCTCCAAACTACTTCTTAAATCACAACCAAAACTTCGCCTTGAAGCCAAACATGAGGCCTTAAGCTGTATTGATAACTTAGTCACACAGCACACACTCGCAAATTCTTTACGCTGATGGTTCTGTTCACCAATCCACTGGTGCAGCTGGTAGTGCTGCTGTTGACGTACAGAGTGATGGCTCTCTTAAAGAAATTGGAGCACGCATCAATAATTGGGCCTCTACCCTTCAGACAGAACCGTTTGCCATACTCCTTGCACTGAAATGCATCTATGTATCAAAGATTGAGAGTTTAATTGTAACTGATTCTGTCATCCATAAATGCTCTCAACTCATTAAGCATAAATTGTGGCATGCTTGTGTCAGAAGCCAAAAACAGGTATGGTAGGATTGTGGACAGTGGAGTCAGAGTGCACATGCTGTGGATTCCATCTCACACTGGTCTTCAGATGCATGATAGAACTGATAAATTGGCTAAGCTGTATGCTTTCAAAGAGGGAGTAGATTACAATCTTTGTCTTGTCAGGTAGTAGTTTGAGAACAATAATACGAAAAGAACTTCAACTGAATTTTATGGACTTAAGGCTCAGGGAGATTGACACCAGTGAGTCCATCTATCATCATTCTATCATGCAGGAGGAGCCACATGTCTATGGTGCATCCAACAAAATAAGCAGACTCTTGGATGTCACTACTGCCCGGCTCCGGCTGGGTTACAAGTATCTTTGGCAGGTTAAATCACCACCAGATGTAGACCAAACGAAATGTAAACTTTGCCAGATGGACTATTGTCACACCCTGCGTCATTATGTACTGGAGTGCGATAAAATTAATGAATTTAGAAACAACTCACTCAGAAGTGTTCAAGAAATGGCTAAGTATTTTATCCACAGTGGTATATTACAGACCATTCTGGAGAAATACCCTGACTTTGCTAGCTGTAAATAAAGCATTACCACATGTGTGCATGTGAGTGAGTGTGTGCGTGTACTCACCTATTTGTACTCGCCTATTTGTGGTTGCAGGGGTCGAGTCCTAGCTCCTGGCCCCGCCTCTTCACCGGTTGCTACTAGGCCCTCTAGGGCCAAGTTACAAAGGTAATGAATACCGTAAGAATGGTTACTTGCGTTTATACATGGCTACAATCATGAACAAATTTTAGAGTAATGAGCAATTCACACTTCCACACCCGGTCACAACTGTAGTGAGTTATTGGTGCAAATATTGATTGAGATACACACGTGTGTGTGTGTGTGTGTGTGTGTGTGTGTGTGTGTGTGTGTGTGTGTGTGTGTGTGTGTGCGTGCGTGTGTGTGTGTGTGTGTGTGTGTGTGTGTGTGTGTGTGTGTGTGTGTGTGTGTGTATCTCAATCAATATTTGCACCAATAACTCACTACAGTTGTGACCGGGTGGAAAGTGTGAATTGCTCATTACTCTAAAATTTGTTCATGACTGTAAGCCATGTATAAACGCAAGTAACCATTCTTACAGTATTCATTACCTTTGTAACTTGTGAGTTCATTACCTTGTACCTAGTTCAGCCATCAAAACTTTGGGGCCCAGTCCCTGGACATTGTGTACCTCTATAATCTGTTAATACCTTTGTAACTTGTTATGATTGTGACTAGACCTACCTGGAGTTCATTACCTTTGTAAATTGTGAATTCATTACCTCTGTAACTTGCTCAGCCATCAAAACTTTGAGGCCCAGTCCCTGGACCCATTATGTACCTCTGTAATCTTTTGACTACCGCCCCCCAGGATGGGTATGGGTGCATAATAAACATATTAAACTAAACTACCATGCATAAATTCGTTAGCATTTTACAGCGCTGCAGGGGCAGGAATGAAGCGAGGGCATCAGGTGGCAAAAGGGAGCTGGATGATAATAGGTTAACGGATAACAGCGTAGTGGAGTTAAAGGGTAAAGGGCAGCAAGAGATGAACTATAAAGGGCTGAGGGGAGAGCGAAAAGTATCAGAGTTTGTGGAATAAATCAGTCGTTGTCAAGAAGGCAATGAGAGAGTCAGATTAAAAGGAGGGTCCATCAGCAAGAAGGAAGGTAAAGAGAGAGTATAGAACGAAGACGACGTTGAAGGTAAAATCTGCGTGCTCGTTGATAGAGAGGGCAGTCCTAACAAGAATGGGCCCTAATCTAAACTGGAACTTGACACTGCTCACAGAGTAGGAACCGGGTGCCTCTCCACGAGATACCCCATGAGTAAGACGAGTGTGGCCAAATGCGAAGGCCGGGAGATTGAGGTCTCCCAACCTCGGCACTGATGAACAAGAAGACTGCCATTAACCGAGCTCGGTTTAATAGAATGAAGTTTGTTAACCGAGCAGAGTTGACTAACGTTGTTGCAACGGGGTGCGAAAGGATGGGTAGCTATTGCAGCAAAATAGTCCAGAAATGAACACCTCGATAGGAAATTGTAGGTCATGTACTGCTGACCGCGCAGCAGTGTCCTGCTGTTCATTGGCCCTGTCCGTCGACAAGACCAGGGACCCAACAAAAAACTATCTTTATGTTTGGTAGAGATACGGCAAGCCAAAGTTGGATACGAGAACAGGGAAGAGATGTATCAAATTTTCATATAACCTGTAAGCACTAAGGGAGTCTAGACAACTACAAAATGAATGAACAGGCATAGATGCGAATAAGGCCATAGATCGATACAAAAGTGGCTGCAAGAATGCATACAGTTCAGCAGAAAAAAATGCTACCTGTAGATATAAATCCCCCCTACGACGCTGTCCGAAACACTGCTGCAAATCTGATGCCGTCTGAAGGACTTAAGCCATCTGTGTACACAGCGGTGGCATGAGAATGGGCGTGGAAGTGGAACAAGAAAAGACCAGGAGCCCAACCATAGGCAGTTGAGCTTCAAGCAAGGGAGTGAGAAAGAACAGACCCGAACAGCTGAACTTCCCATGGGGTAGGGAAAATTGAGATACTAACATGAAATATATAAGGTGGAAACTGAAGGGAAGACAAGTGTGAATGTGCGAAGAGAAAAGGACGGAGCAAATAGGGGGGTGAACGAATAAAGAATGTCTACTACTATCGGTGACCATGTCAAATTAAATGGAAGATTGGTGTAGAATCGTGAGAGCGTACAAAGCAGCGAAGGCAATGGGCATCACGGCGATCCAGACAAGGATGGAACCATTCGCTTCTGTAATAGCAGGCTCTCAACAGGGGAAAAGCGAAAAAGCACCAAGGCACAAACTTTATCCTTGCGATGGATAGAGTTGAAGCTAGAGAGAAGTACAGAGAGGCCGCGGGACTAAATCTGGTCACCAAAAATCGAGTTTCGATAAAACGAGGGCTGACTTAAGGCGAAGCAGAGTTTCGACGATCGGCTTCCCCAGGAAAGATGAGTCAAGGGTTTTTAAGAAGTTTAGCCGCTGTGACAAGTTGCCTTCACAGAGTAACGAGAGTTTCCAGGATAACCCTACTGTCAAAGAGAAGGCCATAGAAAATCCTGAACTATCACGTTTCGGGGATACGGGAAGCCGTAGAGTACAAAGGATGATCGGAGATAAAGTCAGTGTCAGTAATTTGGCGAGTTTTGGTACTTTGAAAATTTATAACCCATGTGTGGGTGGCCCAAGTGGAAACACGTCGCCGCATGCCTCGGGAGAAACTGCAATAAGATGAACAGTCTGCGCCTGCACAAGCAATAGCGAATCCATCAACATAGAGTGATGACCAAAATATTGGGTGGAAGAACAACAGGCCAAACCATTTATAGCAAGGAGAAGTGTAGTGCTTAGAACACATCCCTGAGGGACCCTTCAGCTTGGACAAGTCCCGGGGAAAAGAACATTATTGACTCAAACACGGAAATTCGCAGTTAAAAAGTTCTTAAGGAAAGATGGTAGATTGCCTCTGGAGCCTAAGGAAATGGGCCTGGGCCCAAAATATTATACCTCCAAGTTGTGTCCATATGCCCTTCTCAAGGTCAAAAAATTATGGCAATAACCGAGTGATTATCGCAAAGGCATTACGAACATACGTATCCAAGCGTAGTAAGGGGTCTATGTAGAACACCCTTACGCAAGCCATATTGACTAGCGGCAGACTGTTGTGTCTCCTAAAATACCACATTAAAGTCGATTTACGAGATCGTTCCAGCACTTTGCAAACGGCAAACTCTATAAGAGCATGGGACATAGTGGGGAGAGGCTTCATGTCCGTAGAACCCGGTTTCGGAAAGGAGAACAATGGCAGATTTCCACAGCTGGGGAAGAACTCCTTGTAGCCCAAATAAGATGAAGAGGTTAAGAGGACTACAAGGGCTGACCGATGTAAATGTTGAACATACGAATATGAATGTCGTCAGGCCCAGCTGGCCGTATGAATGGCAAGCTGAGAGCGGATGCCATTCCATTCATTGGAAGTGTAACAGCACATATACTGTTCTGTCTCTGGAGAAGGAAAAGCCAAGGGTACTAATACTAGCAACTTTGAGGAAAGAAACGAGGGGCATAGAAGAGCCCTCATGAAATACGGACCAAGAAGTGTGGCACAAAGTCAATGGCAACGTCGAGAGGGTTTGGCTACATCAACACCACGACCCTAAACAGGAGTCCGGGTAGGAGAGTATTTACCACTCAATTTCTCACTTTTTCCAGACTGGCCTCAAGAAGCAGAGTGATGGGATGGAAACATTCCCCTCGCCAACAAGTGCGTTTAGCTCACGGATATCACGGTGAGCGATCGCACGCTCTCTTAAATATAAGAAGTCTCTCAGCGGTTCTATAGTACCAGAACCTGCCCCATGCAGCCACGTTTCAAACGTACCTGCACGAGCACAAGCCGGATACCACCAAGGCACGCACTTCTGAGAATGCCTGCCTGAGGTTTGGGGTATAGAATGAGAAGCTGCGGTATAAACTGACGTCAAGAAATGTTAGGAAGCTCATCATGGAGGATGAAGAAGAACCTCACTAAAAGCAGCGAGGTGTGAGTTAAGATCCCAATTGGCCCTATCAATTGCCAGCGAGGATACGGAAAGGTGGTGAATAAGAAGTAAGAATGATCAAAATGATCACTGTCATGTAAGTCCGGTAGAACAGACCAGTGAAGTTTTATCAGTGGAGGATGAAACAGAGACGGAACGATCGATGCAGAGAGTAAGATTACGAGATCAAAATGGGGGGAGACCCGTATTTGAAACATGGAGGGGGTGGGGGAGGGCGAGAAAAGCCCCAACTGATGCCACGTGAGTCATCAATGAGACCCCCCCCCCCAGGGAAATGTGGGCATTAAAATCACCAAGTAACAGAATGGTGGTGGTGGTAAGGATGAAACAAGTAAAGGCAAAGTCTGAGGATAGAAATGCTCCGGAAGGAAAAAAAAAAAAGAGAGATATAAAGAACATTGTAAACCACTTATTCAATGTGGATACGGGCTGCAGTGTAATGGCAGCGAGGTATTGGACAAATATTGACAGTACGGAATATTGCTAAAGGGGGCATTTTCATTAAAGGTCCCATCCTGAGAAAGGATTCCCGAAGGAATACAATACACATTGTAGCCTGAATAGGTTTGGAAAACAGCAGAGTGTAAATTTTGGTTCTTGTAATCAAGCACCAAAGGGAAAACCTGGATAGCAACATCTGCAGCGCACCCGATTACCCTGGCCGTGGATATTCCAACTGTAAATAGGCCATGATTGGCGATTAAGAAAATACCAGAATCTGTAGGTAAGCACCTACGGCCTAGAGGGGTAGAAAAGTCAACGAGTGGTGGCACTGGAAGACGGTTCAAGTAACATAGAACGAGTTGCGAAGATTGGGGTTGTGAAGAGGAGAGAGAAAGAAGGAACAGGAAGTGAATCAGTGTCCATTGAAGGTTTAGAGTCTCTGCAATATATTCTGAAATGGCTTCAAGTGTTTCTGAATTCAAAGATTATGGGAGACCCATAGTGGAGATAGAAAGGGGAGGGTAGTAAAGATTGGGACAGTAAAGGGACTTGTACAAAGTAGAGGGGAGGAAGAGTAAGAAACTGTAGATGAAGTGTGGGGGGAGGGGACAGAAGAGCAGAAACCTGGAGTGGCAGAAAGGGAAAACTTGGGATGGGATGGGGGGGGAAGCAAAGTTACGAGAGAGGATGAATCTCCACACTGTTAATAGAGCCAAGAGGGAAGAACCAGTACCGAGACTGGAACGTTAAAGTGTGGTAGGAGTGGAAGAAGGGAAGGAAGGGGCAAAGAAGATTTGAGCATATGTGGATTTTTTTGGACTTCTGAGAAGTAAGGGCGATTGGTATAGTGTCGTACGAGGTCTTGTTCGGTACTTGGCTTGAAGGGAGGAAGGACGCGAAGAATGCGAGAACAGACCGAGTTTTGTATCGGGACTTCAGAGCCAAGGACAGCAAAAGATTAGATCCGGAAGTGGCTATGGGAGGGGTAACAACTAAGGAGGCTGCAGAAGATGGGAACCCCCAGAAGTGGGGGGATGTTTTGTAAACAACGAGAATAAAAAACACGAGGGTCAGTCCTCCCATGGAAGGCGAGATGAAGTAACTGCAAGCATACTGGAGAACTTGCTGCCCTCTTTGAGGCAACATTTCACGTTCATTTAAGTGACCTGGCAACGGCGGGTACGAAGAGTGAGCTTATCATTACCATTAAGGCAAGATTGAGGCGACTGCAAGATGAATTAGAATGGTCGTACGTGCGGCACCACAGCGGGGCATTTCGGCCTTAGATCAGCAATATTTCACTGGGTGACCAAAACGCCAGCAATTTCTACATGTTGTGGTGTTAAGGTATCCACCTTCCGAACTTGTAACCGATGCCCGCGCATATACAGAGGACGGGAGTTCTCGCTTTCTAAAAGTAAACGAGCCACATTGCAAGGGTAACGTCTCTGCCCCCGGGCAGGAAGGACAATAAAGTGTCTACTTGAGACTGGAGATCCTGAGTTCCAGCCTGTTCAAGAAGTCTTGCCTCAGGACTGAAATTCTGGTGCAGGACTAATGGTATGGGGGCAAATGACCAGTACCACTACAAGAATGAGCAAAGACGTTTTTTTCAACAGTGATAGAAGTATAACGATATTCGAAGAGGAGAGAAAGATCATGAGCTTGGGTAGCATTCTGGACAGTGACGATGCGCGTAACCGCTCGAGAGCATGAAATGCAATACTCACCAAACATGACGCAGGAGAGCTTTGCCAATACAATGGTCCGACAGGTAGCAAGAAGTCGGTACAATAAAGTAAAGGAATTTAGTCCATTGTGTGTCCGAAACTGAGCGTGGAGAGGGAGTGCTTGATGTGTGTCTGTCCTTTCCGAGTAGAATGGGAAAGGTAACAAGGAGCATCAGGAGAATTGTACGTTGGCATTTAGGAGTAGGACCGAGATGACCCGTGCAAAGGGCGGGCGATTTGAAGATTGCCGTACCGTAGGGAGAACCGGAACATAGTCAAAGGAGAGCGGAGTTCAAGACAAATCGAAAGGAGTCATCGAAAGCCCCAGAACCTGAAGTGGTGAGGAAACCGCACCAGCAAGAGGTTACAGGGGCAGCAGGAGTGTCCGAAGAGTGTCAAAACACAAGGCAAGGTTCAAATGGGTGCGTATCAAGAAGGGGCCCAGGGTAGTGGGTTCAAGGATTGGTTCTCCCATGGTTAGTTACTGCCTTTGCTTTTTGTTTTTAAAGAAAAAAAAGCAAAAATAAAAAAAAAAAGGGGGAGCGGGGAGGCATAGTTTCCCAGGAGGGGTGAAAGGCCGAAACTCCCTCCGCACACAAGAGGACCTCAGCACCGCTAGTAGCGCAGATCAGCATGGATACCCGTGCCATAACCCTACCCATCATGATGCCAGTAAACCAGCACATCCTGGATAGCAACCTCACATCTGCCGAGCTACCTCGGTGGAAACAAAAAGAGAGGGCGGCCGGAGAATCCGCCACAAAGGCATACCTCCTCGGCACCACCCCCGTAAATCACGAAAGGTGGCTTCCAGAGAGATACAACACCCATCGCCCGAAAGACACCCAAAGCTATTCTGGGATACCAGAGAGGGATCGGGACAATCCCCAGGCGATCCAATTCCACAGGCAAACTAAACGCCACCCGCCAATAACCTCAACGAATGGGAATGGACCCGGTGTCCATTTCCCTACTAGGAACTAGTGCGCCTGTGGGAGAAATCCCAAAGCCAAAAAGAGAAGGGGCAAAAGGGAGGGTGGGAGGAGGAGGAGGAATGTAAAAAGGGAGGAATGGAGGATGGGAAGGGAGTGGGGAAATGGGGGTAATTAAGGTTTCAGTCTGAGGAAGACCGACAGTCTAATTCCTCAGACCTGAGCCTCTTCACCACGCCAAGGAGCCCCACTTGAAGAGGAAGCCAGTATAGATACTCAAAAATCTGGGACAAAGGAATTAATTGACAGTTGCTATGGATCCAACACACATTGGATTACTCCCTCATGATAAAGTTGATTGTTAGCCAAGAAGAGTACCCAGAAGGAGAATGTAGAATATAACTTTTTTTGTTACACCCGTGTCTAGCATTAGATAATATTAGGAGAGAAGTAAAAAATGAAAAGATTGTTATAGGAAATGCAGTTAGATAGCACTCACCGAGTTAATCTATAACCCACTATGATCACAGAACAAGATAAGTATGTTTTATGAGCAACGTGCCATGTAACAGACTGCCTGATGTTGTAGTGGCCAGGCTAGCTTGGTTACAATACTTCTGGCAGTTTGGGAGACACACAGATGAAACTAAATGCAAATTATGTGATCAGGAGGCATATGGACACTGTCTTGGAACAAACTAGGTTCTTAATTGTCCACTAACTGAGGAATACAGAGACAGTATAATAACCAAATGTGGAACAGTCAAGATCTTATACTGAAAAAAGATACCAGATATACTAAGTATAATTTCATAAATATTTACTTTATAACAATAAGTGAACTGCAGATATAGTAGATATAAACCCATATGTACATCTGTTAAACCCTTTTGGGGCCTAGTTCCTAAGGCCTTTTGTGTATCCATATGCTCTGCGCTACCATCCACAGGATGGATATGGTGCACAATAAACTAGCCACTTCGGTGGCAAAATCTCTAATATAAAAGAGGCTCCAATGTGGTCCTATGGTCGTGTCTGCTACTACCCTGTCTTGTGTCTCATTTTTCATAAAAACTTTCCACTTCGTTTAGTGTTCCTCTGGTGTTTGTTACCTTATCCAATATTCATTTGTTGTAATGTGGTAGTTTAGGTGTTAGGTGCGCCGAATTCCCTACTGTCAGGGCACACTTGTGTCTAAGATTTTGTCTGTATGAAAGTAATGCGTATATACAAAAGTGCAAGTTTCATTCCAACTAGCCTACTTCCTCCCATCCCAAGAGGGAAAAAAAAAAAAACCTTCCTAACCCTCTTAACGCATCAAATCACATGTGCCAACAGTGAATTACAAAGTGATACAGTGATTATTCGAAGCTGTGTATCGTATCCTATGGGATTTATTTAAAACCTATGTACACTGGTTGAATTTTCCTTACACAAACTAACCACCCCTAAATTCGTCCGAGACAATATCTTTAAAATCGTATTATTAAGAATTAAGCGTTTCAAGAGGACGGTCATAACCCGACGCCTTAATCAGGCTGCGGTCTCCGCCCCATCGTTCACTAGCTTTCACTCACACAATATGCATATAAGAATTTAAAATAAAATAGTTAAATTTAGTGTTGTGCAATTTGACATATTAACTTATTTTTAAAGCGCTTATTTTAATAGTTTTAGGAACTCGCTAACCAGAGCAATCCACAATAACACCCATATGAGAAAAACTTGTCATACGTTTTCGTCCGGTCCGACATGAAACTAACTAGTCCCCACACATTTACGTGTACCTAGTTAATGGTCACAAGTCTGACCGAAACGATTTCAAGTTTACTTCCTCCTATGTGGCGGGTTATCTGTTTTGACTGCTCCATCACGGTAATTGTGAACCATTTTTTAACCGAGTAATTTATGCACTAATAAGTAAATGTAGCCACAGTCGCTCTCGTGCCTTTACAAGTGTTGACGTGAGAGCTGCAACAAGGCTTATTCTCTCACACAGTTAACTACCACGGACGTTAACCACAATTAAATTTGATAAGCGCAAAAACAAAGATAGGAAAATTTTATTTTAAATACGTGGCACAATTAAAAAATTTTAATAGAAAGGTCACAAAGTTTTAAAATTAGGGCAGGTGTCGACAAAATTCGGATCCACAATAGTTTCACTATGTAATACATTTAAAATTTATTCAGGGTTAATCCGGGAAAAGGGTTTAGTTTAATATCTATGCACCTTATAACCCAACCTGTGGGCGGTAGTCAAAAGTTCAGAAGGCACTTAAAATGGTCCAGGGACTGGCTAGTCGACATAAAGTTTGTTTGATATCTGAACAAGTTATTGTAATTGAACTCCAGGGGATTTATTCAATTGGGGGAAAAAAAAAGGGGGGGGGGGGGGGGGGGAGGGTTTAAGGGTAAAGACCAAAGGCCCATGACCCCCCCCACCTCCCCGGCTTTCAATATCGTTAAAGATTTCCGCCTCGACACAGACTGACGGACTTTAAAAATCACATATGTAAACATTCCCAATAGCTATGTTAACATCTTTTCTCTGTCAGTCTCGAACTATAATGAAAATTTTAAAATAAAATGAAGCGAGGTTCACCGGGTGATGGATATTCAGGCAAGTATGTTCTACTCTTTAGACTCAACTTTTCTTCCCATTCCCACAGGTGGAAGCCTAAACTCCTACGGATTTAGATCTTCCACTAAATACATTAATAACAATAGGGCTTAAAATATTTTAATCATTTGAGGTTAACGATAAAAACACTGTACTACTCATTAAAAATTTAGTTTGCAAATTACCTACTTATGCCGTTACTTTTTTGATTCTAACCGTCAGTGTAGCACTGAGTGAAGTTTTTTTTAGGGGAGAGAGGGAGATGAATGTGGCAATGGGGGGGAGGAGAGGTGAAGGGGAAAAAAAATAAAGGTGGAAGCTAATTAAAGCTTTAGAAAAAGATTAAAAGCAACTGCAAAGCTTTAGAAAAGTTTGCAACTGCAAAGCTTAGAAAAGATTATAGCAACTGCAATGATTAATAAATCTACCATGTATAAACCATATACAAAATCTTTTTAGTATTTCAATTGGGTTTTAAATCCAAATGAAGATTGGGGAAATTATGATTTCAAGTTACTTCACAATTAATGGTCATTCGTTTAATAATCAAACTTTAATTTTGATGTAACAGCCTGTTGATCAGGCTCTGATCCACCAGGAGGCCTGGTCACAGACCGGGCCTGCGGGGGTGTTGACCCCCGGAAACTCTCTCCAGGTAAACTCCAGGTATGTTACTGCAATCACGGGTCAACATTATTTCAAGTTTAACGCTGTGCTAAAGCAGATTTTATCAAAAAAAAAAATTACTTAAAACTTATGCTAAACGCTTTAAAGAAAATTCAAGATAATCAAAAAACGAAAGAATATTTACTTTAAATAAACTTGAAAATGGAATTGCTTACCACCACAAAATAAATTCTGGTTTCACTTCAAGGAAAAAAAATAATATTTTTGGCAAAGGTTTGAGGCCACAACATTACAAGTCACCGCTGCTTCAGGCCTCGGGTTTTTTTAAATTCTAATATTGACGCTAACCTGAATACATCACCTATATAACCTATATAACCCTCCGAAAGGAGTATTAGTTACACTACTATACAGTTACTGGACCATGCATTTTGACAAAAACGTGCGCCCAGGCCACGTTAAGACACCTAGCTAATTAGTCTAAGCCTCTAATCATTTCGTTTGGGAAATCTATAAAAAAAAAAAGTCTTCACCATACCACAAACTACCAGGTACACTAGCAGATAAAAAATTTAATGTATATTGAACATTCCTTATCAACTTTTTCATTTTTCTTAATGATTTTTATTAAAATTAAATAAATTGACTAGACGAAGCTTAAAAATATTTTAAATGTTTTTACAAAATTTAACTAAAACCCAATAAGTTATATAAAAAAAAGTCGATAAGGGCAGACACGCACCAAAGACCGTAACAAAAACTGTGGAGAGGAGATAATCCCTAGCAGTGGGTAGAGGTTATTATAATCAAAGAAAGCGCTAAACCAACCACTGCTTGGGAGGGCAGGGGAAGGTGTGTTCACTCACCTGTGAAAAGACCACGTGAATGCACGGGAAATTTTCCATTCACCTACTCATGGGTGCATTCACAATAATCTGTAAAAAAATTCTGCAATGTATTGCGAAAAAACACACCCGAGGTCTTCCATTATAAACACCAGGTTTTATAAATTTCTTTTAAATAAACATGCTTTTAAAGTTAACAGTGAAAGTCTCTGCTGTGACTTCATAAACGCTATACAAAAAAAGGAACCCAATTTCTGGTTACTTGCCAAAAAAAAGCGTTACTCCAAGGTTTTCGTAAGTCCTTGTTGGTGCCGCCCACTAGAACGGTGCAGACACCACTTTGATTTATGCGTTAATGGGGACGCAA
>NC_069451.1:36443177-36462268 GCF_026875155.1 Cherax quadricarinatus | reverse complement strand
TGAATTAATTTTATTTAATTTTTTAATAAAAGACAATTTAATAATTATTTTTTTTTTTTTAAACCCCTTTCCCAAAAGGCAGGGGGAAAAAAAAAAAAAAAAAAAAACTTTTTAGTTTAAAAGGGGGGTTTTACACTATTTTTTTTTTAAAAAAAAAACCCCCCCCTCCTTGGGGGTTTGGGCCTGTTTCCCTCTGGGGCCCAAAAAAAAAGGGGCCGCCTTTTTCCCAATTTTTTTGTTATTTTGTACCCCCCGCAGGAAAATTTTTAAAAAAAATTTTATTCACCCTTAAAAAACGCTCCCCGGGAAGCCAACCCCCTGAAAAAACCCCTTTACCCCCCCCTCCAATTTCCTGGGAAAACCCCCCCTTTTTCCCAAAAAAAGGGAAAACCCTTGAAGTTTTTTTTTTTTCCCCATTCTTTAAGTGCCCCCAAAAATTGCCGGGACAAAAAAGGGAACCCGCCCCTTTCCAACCCAAAAAAATTTTAAAATTTTTAACCCCACCCCCCAGCTGCATTCATCCTCCCCCCTTTGCGCAAAAATTCATCCCCAGCCCCACCCCCAAAAAGGGGGAAAAAACATACCCCCAAAAACCCCTTTTGGGACAATTCTTTGCCCAAACTCCTAATACCCACTCCCCCCTTTTCCCCCCTTCTCTTGTTCCCCCCTTTTTCCCCCCCCAACCCCCCAAAAACGGGAAAAGCACCCCCCAACTTTTCCCCCCAACGATTTTCATTTTCACCCCTTTTTTTTTATCCCCCAAACCCTTTAAATCTTTCGGTTTCCCACTTTTTTTCCCCCCCCAAAAAACCCCCCTTTTCTCAATTCTTTTAAAACCCCAAAAAGGGTTCTCAGAAAAGGGGGGTTCAACCCCCCGGGTTGGGGATTCTTTTTTTAATTTCCCCCGGGAAAAGCCCTGTTACTTCTCTTTCAAACCCCATCTTATAAAATATATAAACAACCACCGGGTTGAATCACACATCCTTTGTCAAGCCAATTTTTTATTCGAAAAAAAAATTTTCTTTTTCTCCCTTTTACTCTTAATTGAGCTCTATCCGTTAAAAACTCTTCATGCTTTCATAACCTACCCCCCTTTATCCCAAATACACTTGAAACATTGCCAATTTTGCCCCCCTATCCAACCCCCCTGTCATACAGGCTTTTCCAAATCACATAAAGCCACAAGGAACCTCTTTAGGCCCTATATACTAATCTTTCTTTTATATTGTTTCAAGGGTAAAAACTGGTCCACACACCCCTACCTTTCCCTAAAGTCCTTGTTCACTTGCTATCCTAAATTTCGGGGTACTCTTAATTCCTTTCATTATACTTTCCATAAATACAATTACCAGGTACACTCAAAGCTTATCCCTAATAATTTTTGCACTCTTCTTGTATTCCCCTTTGCTTTATACAAAGAGTATGTGCCATTGACCAATCCTTGTACTTACCTTTTCCATACATTTTTAAATAATTGCACCAAAATCCAAAAAACTTTTTCCCACCTGCTTTAACATTTTCATCTTTACCAATCATCCGGTTTGCCTTACCCCCTTCTTTATACGGGCTCACGTTTACTTCCCCAATACCGGCTCTTCCCTTCCTACAAAGAGTTATTCCCCTGCCAACACAAATCCCCAGCTTCCCTATCTTCATAACATTAACAATTCCAAAATATTCTTCCATCTTCCAATACTCATCAACTCCGACTTTTAAAACTCCTCCTCTCCTGATTTTTAACTGACAAATCCATTTGTCTCTAGGCTTCTGTAACTTCCGAGCATCTCAATCAAAGACTATTTGATTTTTACAAACGAAATTTGGAATAACATCTCAACCCATGCTCTCCATTGCATCTCTTAGTTCAGCCAGCCCCATTTACTTCTCTGTTTCCCATTACCTCCCACCGTGGGTCGACTTCTACGGGTAAAAACTGCTCATATGGTAACATTATCTCTTATACCCCCTTTTCATCCCAACGAAAATCGTCTCTCTTCCCCTAGCACCCACTTTCCGTGTACCACAAATTTGCTAGACAGAAACAATGGACATCCTAATTTATACTATCACCAATTGACCTCTTGCGACCCAATTATATTGAACTTGTGGCTTTTAGCCATCATGATCTCCAATGTTGTTGTTTACCCCAACCCTAAACGGCCAGTCCTCTTTTATGTTAAAACCTTCCCTCTTTCGCGTGATGTTGCCCTATCTACTTGTATCCCATCTACCTTTACCTCAGTGTAGACTACAACTAGAAAGTGTCTATATATCTGTGACCCGTTTAACGTATGTACACTCCATGAGTCTGACCACAGTTTTTATCCCATACATGAATCAACAAATAGTCTGTTCGCCCCATCATATGGTACACTTATTTAATCCCTCTCTTTTTCTTACAATATGTAACCTATAACTAAGACTAATATAATTCATGTCCACTCATTACTTACCTTAAAATATCTGTAGTCTTAATGTAGAGTGAGAGGTGAGTAAACAAGATTAAATGAGAGAGAATGAGAGGGTAGAAGGTTGGCGAGTTATGTAAAGAAACGTCGTTGTTGTTACCAGCCCGGACACGAATGGTTTCTGTTCACTCTGTCAAGCCGACCAGAAAAACATCTCATATTTGTTAAGTTATATGTTTATATGTTATGTAGCATGTTTATTATATAATTTTGAAAAAGAAATCATAGATGGATTAAGCAAAATGCCTACATTTAATGCACCTCAGTGATTATTATTGTGTTATTATCATTATTAATATGGCATTTTCAAGACCAATTACACTCTTAATGAGTGACTCAGAGAGACAAGCAGACAGAAAGACAGACACAGGTAGACAGAAAGACAAACACACAGGTAGACAAAAGGCATACACAGGTAGACAAAAAGAATACACAGGTAGACATAAAGACAGACACAAGTAGACAGACACAGAGGTAGACAGAAAGACACACACAGGTAGAAAGACACAGGTAGACAAAGACAGACACAGGTAGACATAAAGACAGACACAGAGGTAGACAGAAAGACAGACACACAGGTAGACAAAGACGGACACACAGATACAGACAGACAGATAAACAGACACACAGAGATACAGAAATATACAGGCAGATACAGACAGGTTTATGTGCAACAGTGAAAACAAATTGAGAGTTTGAGAGTAAGAGCCTTTCTTGCCACAATCTCCAGTGCAAGATTCAGACTTCATCTTAGGGGCCATGGTGAAATTTACTGTCCAGATAGTACAGTTAATACAGTATGATGCTGCTGATAGGACAGGGTTATTCAAACTGATACTGCCTGCATGACACATTGCCGCCGCGAGTATCGTCAAATATTGTACAGTGGTGTGCATCAGCTGGCCCAGCCAAGCTGCCAGATGCACGGTCGTAAGTCGAGTGGACTTATGTCGAGCAGGACGTAAGTCGTAAGTATTTGGAAAAACTCGCACATGGACACACTCGCAAGTAGAGGCTCCACTATACATGTCAGCTATGGTCTGTATACCTTGTACATGTATGTACTTGTATACCTTGTACATGTACTTGTATACCTTGTACATGTACTTGTATACCTTGTACATGTACTTGTATACCTTGTACATGTACTTGTATACCTTGCACATGTACTTGTATACCTGTACATGTACTTGTATACCTTGCACATGTACTTGTATACCTTGTACATGTACTGTACTGTATACCTTGCACATGTACTTGTATTACCTTGTACATGTACTTGTATACCCTTTCACATGTACTTGTATACCTTGTACATGTTACTTGTATTTCCTTGCACATGTACTTGTATACCTTGTACATGTACTTGTATACCTTGTTACATGTACTTGTATACCTTGTACATGTACTTGTATACCTTGTACATGTACTTGTATACCTTGTACATGTACTTGTATACCTTGTACATGTACTTGTATACCTTGCACATGTACTTGTATACCTTGCACATGTACTTGTATACCTTGTACATGTACTTGTATACCTTGCACATGTACTTGTATACCTTGCACATGTACTTGTATACCTTGCACATGTACTTGTATCCTTGTACATGTACTTGTTACTTGTACATGTACTTGTATACCTTGACAGTATTGTACTTGTACATTACTTGTATACTTTAACAATGGAATAAGTATACCTTGTACTGTACTTTTTGACGTTATCCTTTCAGGTCTTTAACTACATTACTTTTGTGTGTAATCTACTTATAACTCACATATACTGCTATGTTGTAATTATTGTAACTTACACACATACTGCATGTATGATAATCTGTGTTAACTACACCAACACCTGCTATGTATGATAATCTGTGTAACTACACATAACTGCTATGTATGATAATCTGTGTAACTTACACACACATGCTATATGATAATCTGTGTAACTACACATACACTGCTATGTATGATAATCTGTGTAACTACACAACATCTGCTATGTATGATAATCTATGTAACTACACATACACTGTTATGTATGATAATCTATGTAACTACACACATACTGCTATGTAAAATAATCTATGTAATACACACATTACCTGCTATGTAAAATAATCTTATGTAACTACACACATACTGCTATGTAAAATTAAATCTATGTAACTACACATACACTGCTATGTATGATAATCTATGTAACTACACATAACTGCTATGTAAATAATCTATGTAACTACACACATACTTTTGTAAAATAATCTATATAACTACACATACACTGTTAGTATATAATCTATGAACTACACATACACTGCTATGTATGATAATCTATGTAAACTACACATACACTGCTATGTATGATAATCTATGTAACTACACATACACTGTTTCGTATGATAATCTATGTAAACTACACATACACTGTTACGTATGATAATCTATGTAACTACACATACACTGTTACGTATGATAATCTATGTAACTACACATACACTGTTACGTATGATAATCTATGTAACTACACATACACTGTTACGTATGATAATCTATGTAACTACACATACACTGTTATGTATGATAATCTATGTAACTACACATACACTGTTACGTATGATAATCTATGTAACTACACATACACTGTTACGTATGATAATCTATGTAACTACACATACACTGTATGTATGATAATCTAGTAACTACACATACACTGCTATGTATGATAATCTATGTAACTACACATACACTGCTATGTATGATAATCTATGTAACTACACATACACTGCTATGTATGATAATCTATGTAACTACACATACACTGTTACGTATGATAATCTATGTAACTACACATACACTGGTTAGTATGATAATCTATGTAACTAACATTACACTGTTGTATGATATCTATGTAACTGTACTTGTGTTAACCTGAATATACAAACTTACATTGACTCTTTTTATATTATGCAGGTAATTTACCTGTGTAATTGTACCTTACATGTACCTATATAACTTTCTCCACTCAGTTTCTCTGTAATTTTGTGATAATGTACTTTAATGTACCAAATAAAAATTACAAACTCAATTATACTGGGTATTTACCTGTGATAATGTATTTCTGTAACCCACTTAATTAACCCACCATTGACTCTGGGGTAACTGGTGAATTCTCGGGTGTCAAGACCAACACGGCCACAGGCTGGACAGGCTACTGGTGGTTCTTTTACATAAAATTTGATAAAACTGTATTTTTCTAATACTTATTAAACAGCAAACCTAACCACTGGTTTATGAGTTCCAAGCCGGCTGGTCAGGTTATTGTGATTTGGTCTCTGGTTTAATAAAAGTGTTGCCTTGAACCACGTAAGCCAATCCAGGGTAGTGCTTTCTTGTAGTACATTTCTAATTATGGTATGTACCATTATTGTATTCATAACTAAGCACTAAATCCACATGGCGCTTTTTATTTTAATATATTACGAATTACGTCAGGAAATTATTTATTCTAGTCTACTGAGCATCAAGGAAGGGTGGGGTTGCCTTGATACACGAAGGGCTCCTGTCCAGGAAGTTAAGTGCTCTTCCCCCTGTAATTACCTCTATTCCATAGGTTATGTTCGGCACTATTGGTTTTTTTAGCACTATTCAAGAAATTCAAACACCCCATCCAATTTCTTATTTTCCTGGCAAGTGCTAAATTTGCATAGGGGTTATACATCCTGTTGTGGAATAGGGAAGACCATTCTGGTTTATCCCAAGGAAGATTGGGTTCCAGATTCCTTGGCATTAAGAGCCCTTCATAGCATCAAGACAACCCTACAATAGCATATACATACTTACCTAAATTATTTTTTATATTTAAAACTTTATATTACAAGTATATGCATATGTTTAAAAATCATAAAACCTGACAAAATGCCAAGGGTGACATATACCAGCTCTCTACACAGTTTACAAAACCTTACAAATTACTGCATATAATCCCACTCCAGCATGCTGACAACAGTACAGCCTGAACACAACATGTGTAGGCCCAGCAGATATACTATCCATATTACTCAATATACATGATACATAAGCATGTCACACAACAAGAAATACAAGTGCATACGCTGCCCCCCCCCCCCCCTCCCGCAATATCCACCGTCAGGAATTCACCCCGCCTCTATACATTCCTAATGCCATAAAATATATTGAACTTCTCCAATATATCATAAACAAAACTCAAAGGTCCAATGAAACCATACATGATTTTATGCACAATGAGAAACAAAACCAACCGTTTATGCTATCCCATTCCGCATTCTCTGAGAACATCGAATATTTTAAAACTACTTTGTACACCTTTTATTAAAACAATTTATTCAACACGATGCAGTATTAACCAAAATTGTAATTATGTACAATTCCGTGCAACCGTATTCCACATCAAGCTACCCTTTACCATATTATGCCCCCATCACTTTACAATTTACAGGCTTGTTAACATAACCTATGTCAAGCTTTAAACAAAAATACCATCCACCACCTCAACACATGATACAATAACATCTAATACTATGACATCTAAACCCCTGTCTCACTCTTCACCATCAATCCCATTCACATTACCTATCATTTGACACTAGACACTTTATACATCATCCTGGCTTGGTGGCTAAAGCTCTCGCTTCACACGGCGAGGGTCTGGGTTCGATTCCCGGTAAGGGTAGAAACACTGAGCGTGTTTCTTTACACCGGGTGTCTATGTTCACCATCAGTAAAATAGGTACCTGTGAGTTAGTGGACTGGTGTGGGTTGCATCCTGGGGACAAAACTGACCAAATTTGCAGGAAATATTCAGCATAACAAGGGGCATTCTATACAGTAGTATGTCACTGATGTCAGCTATGGTCTGTACACCTTGTACATGTACTTGTAGAAATAAAGATATTACTATTAGTACACACGTCCTAACTACACAGCCACAATAAAACTGTACATCTGAGCATAACCTATAAAAAGTGCCAACCCTTCGGAGAACCCCTTACCATGGTTAAGATAAGATTTTCTTCAGATTTTTAGCCCCGGAGGGTTAGCCACCCAGGATAACCCAAGAAAGTCAGTGCGTCATCATGGACTCTGTCTTAGTAAGTAAGTTTATTCAGGTATACATAAATACAGTTACATAGAATTATCATACATAGCAGCATATGTGTAGAGAACCTAGGATAACCAAAAAAAAAGTCGGACAGAGTGACTTATTTCCATTGGGGTCCTTTTACCTTATTATTATAATACAGTATAAAGGTTATAATATTTTCTTATTATTCTATAATGAAGATAACATCTTATTATCATACTAAAAAGACTATCTACTATACGAGGGTCATTAAGACTATCTACAATACAAGGGTCATTACTAGGAATAAGGTAAAATTTACGCGCATGTTAGCTAAACAATATAAAATCATTCCCCTCCCTTTCCGTAGCTACATTCATCAGACACCTTTTGGCACTCTTCTTGAACTGGTTCATGCTATGACTGGCTTTGACATGTGCAGGCAGTCTGTTCCATTCCTTTATTGCTGTACAATAAAAGGTGTTTGAAGCCTGGCCACTGACTGTGGGTACTACAAAGTTGTGCTCTCTCCCCCTAGTACTATGATTGCTTTGGTTCCCAACCTTGACAAAATTGACAGCAAGATATTCCGGACACTGTTTGTGAGCAATTTTATAAACATGATTTAGCTTCAATTGTTTTACTCTGTCTTCAACATTCAGCATATCCAACTGGTGTAATTCATCCTGGCCTACATTTTTTCTTGGTCCACCCCCAGGATGAATCTTACGATTTTGTTTTGGGTGATTTGCAGTCTATCTTTCAGTTTTTTTTGTCAAGGCAGAGTACCATGAAGAGCAAGCGTAATCCATATGGCATTGTATAAGGGCTGACATAGGGTCCTGCGAGCTTCAGTAGGTAGACACTTTGCTTGTTTATACGAACTAAAAAAAAAAAAAAAAAAAAAAAAAAAAAAAAAAAAAAAAAAAAAAAGGGGGGGGGGGGGGGGGGGGGGGGGGGGGGGTTTGTTGCTACTAACCATTTCCCTGCATGACTCCAGTTCCGTGTTAAAACATTAGCTATATCTTGGGGGGTCTTTCCCTGACACTAACAGGGCACTGTCATCTGCACTTGACACTGATAGGCATGTCACTGACATAACATAAGAATAATAAGGGACCTAGAATACTACCTTGGGGAACTCCACATGTTATCGGCGGGGGTTTTCTGATTCCGTTTTGTTGATTTTGACAATTTGTCTCCTGTGGTTGACAGTATCGAAGGCCTTTTGCAGGTCTAAGGTTACCATACCTATGAGGTTCCCCTTTGACATTTCAGTTCAAAGGTAATCCATCAGATTAATTAGGGAAGTGTCGGTTGAGTAAGATCTTCTAAACCCTGATTGATAGCTATGGAGAATGTTGTTGTCATTAAGGTACTTAACTACTTGAGAGTACACCGCCCTCTCTAGAATTTTGGATATATACTAAGTATACTAACAGGCCTATAGTTTGCTGACATCAGACCTACTATTTTTCTTGAAGACAGGATTTAACTCTGGCCTCCTTGAACCCCTCCGGTTCGGTTTAGTGGTGATTGAAGTTTATTATGTGAGCAATGTGATCTTCAATCTTGTACCCAGGATTAGTCCCATCACGGTTTTCCACGCCACAGGGCCAGGGGTGGACTACACCAGTCCAACCACCCAGGATTGACCCACCCAGTCAATCAAAGGTTTGCAAAGGTTTGCAACAAGGGACTAGCCCAGGAGTAAGAGGCTATGTCCTACGAGGAGAGGTTAAGGGAAATCACCTGCACGTACACTGGAGGAAGAGGAGAAGGATTAGGGGTAGGGACAGCATAAATTTTAGACGGGGGGTGAATACTGATGAGATGATCAGGGGACAACAGACAGATGTTCCACGAAAAATGTGGACACAGGAAACAAGGGGACCGGGTTGGAAAGCTGAAGACCCAAGATGAAACAGGGTGTTAGGAAAGTTATAACTTCAGCCACGAGTACGTAGTCAATAAGGGGCAATAGTTTGGGAAGCGATGTAAGGGGGCCCAGGATGTCCACTAAAGCTTTAAGCAGAGGGTATATAACAGCTCACATGGCTACAGGGAGGTGGACCTATAGCGGATCAGTGAAGGCCGGGGCCAAACCGTCCCTCCCGGATTCGACCTCCCGCCACCGACCACCCCCTCAACTAGGTGAGTACACCACAACTAGTTTAAGTACACTGGATGTGACCCACACCAGTCCCTAACACCTAGGATTGACCCACACCAGTCCAACTAACACCCAGGATGTACCCACACCAGTCCACTAACACCCAGGATGTGACCCACACCATCCACTAGCACCCAGGATAGCCACCGAACACCAGTCCACTAGCACCCAGGATGGCACCCACACCAGTTCCACTAAACAACCCAGGATGTACCCACACCAGTCCACTAAACACCCAGGATGTGACCCACACCAGTCCACAAACACCCAGGATGGACCCACACCATGCCACTAACACCCAGGATGTGACCCACACCAGTCCACTAAACACCCAGGATTGCCACCCACACCAGTCCACAAACACCCAGGATGTGACCCACACAGTCCACAAACACCCAGGAGGGACCCACACCAGTCCACAAACACCCAGGATTGACCCACACCAGTCCACTAACACCCGGGAGGGAACCCACCCCCAGTCCCTAACACCGGGTGCCCCACCCCCAGCCCCACTAACACCCGGGGATGGACCACACCAGCCCACTAACCCCAGGATTGGACCCAACCAGTCCAAAACCCCAGGATGTGACCCACCAGTCCACTAACCCAGGAGGGCCCCACCTTTCCACTAACCCCCAAAAAATGCCCCCCACACCAGTCACTAACCCCCCAGGAGTGACCCACCCCTCCAAAACACCCAGGTGGACCCCACCAGCCCACTAACCCCAGGTGGACCCACACCTTTCCCTAACCCCCCGGATAAAAGTAAACCCCAAACCCACCCATCCACAAAACACCCAGGATTGTGACCCCACCAGTCCACTAACCCCCAGGATGGCCCCAAATCCAGTCCCTAACCCCAGGATGTGACCCACACCAGTCCACTAACCCCCGGGTTTTGGAACCCCACCAGTCCCTAACACCCGGATGGACCCAAAACCCCCCCTCCCCGGGTCCCAAAACTAACACCCGGAGGACCCACCCCACCAAAAACACCAGGATGGACCCACCCAGTCCACTAACACCCAGGAGGGCCCACCCACCCTAACCCCAAGTCCCCCACCCTAACACCCAGGATGGACCCCCCCCCAGTCCACAAAACCCCCGGATGTGACCCACACCGTCCAAACACCCGGGGAAAAACCCACCCCCCGGGTCCAAAACTAACCCCCAGGATGCGACCCACACCAGCCCACTAACCCCCAGGATGGCCCCACACCAGTCCACTAACCCCCAGGTGTGACCCACACCAGCCCTAACACCCGGATGTGACCCACACCAGTCCACTAACACCCAGGATGTGACCCACACAGCCACTAACATCCGGATGTGACCCACACAGTCCACTAAACCCGGGTGTGACCCAACCAGTCCAAAAACACCCGGTACCACCCCCTTAGGGAACAGGGAAACAGGTGAAAAAAACACGGTGAAAAATTTTTCATCCCCCGGAACCCCCGGACCCCAGTGGACAACCCTTTACCAAATTTTTAACAAAGGATTTAAAAGGGCCATTTACCCGGGTGCCCAACTGGTTCCCAGGGTGACCAAGGGCCCCCCCAGGTTGACCAACGGTTCCCAACCAAAATGGGTTCCCCAGGGTGACCAACGGGTCCCAGGGTGCCCAAAATTTTTCCCAGGGTGACCAACTTTCCCCCAGGGTACCAACTGGTTCCCAGGGTGCCCCAACTTTCCCAGGGTGCCCCAAGGGTTCCCCAGGGTGACCAACTTTTCCCAGGGTACCTACTGGTCCCCAGGGGGCCCAAGGTTGGGGTTCCATAAGGGTTCCCGGGTGCCCCATTTTGCCCAGGGTGACATACTTTTTTCCCCAGGGGCCCATATGGTGTCCCAGGGTGACCATATGGTGTCCCAGGGTGACCTACGGTGCCCCAGGGTGACCATACTGGTGTCCCAGGGTGCCCATACTGGTGTCCCAGGGTGACCATACTGGTCCCCGGGTGACCAATGGTGCCCCGGGTGACCTACTGGTGTCCGGGTGCCCATAGGGTGTCCCAGGGTGACCATACGGTGCCCCAGGGTGACCATACGGGTGTCCCGGGGTGACCTCTGGGTCCCAGGGTGCCATATGGTGTCCCAGGGTGACCTATGGTGTCCCAGGGGACCATATGGTGTCCCAGGGTGCCTACTGGTGTCCGGGGGTGACCATATGGTTCCCGGGACCATACTGGGCCCCAGGGTGACCATACGGGTTCCCGGGGTGACCACTGGTTTTTCCAGGGTACCATACTGGTGTCCCGGGGGTGCCATACGGGTTTGTCCCGGGTGACCATACGGTGCCCCAGGGTGCCTAGGGTTTGTCCCGGGTGACCAAGGGTGTCCCGGGGGGGCCATACTGGTGCCCCGGGGTACCTACGGTGCCCCCAGGGTGACCATAGGGTGTCCAGGGGGACCATACTGGTGTCCAGGGTGACCATACTGGTGTCCCGGGGTGCCATAGGGTTCCCGGGTGAATCTGGTTCCCGGGGGGGACCAATGGTGTCCCAGGGTGACCATCTGGTGTCCGGGGGTGCCCTACGGGTGTAGGGTGACCATACGGGTGTCCCAGGGACCTCTGGGTCCCAGGGTGACCAACTGGGTCCCGGGGGTGACCATACGGTGTCCCAGGTGACCTCTGGTGTCCCAGGGTGCCCATCGGGTGCCCCCAGGGCCATATGGTGTCCAGGGTGACCATACGGGTTTTCCAGGTGACCATACGGTTTCCCTACTGTTCTCAATAAAAACTCAAATTTTACCTCCTGACACAATTTTTCATACAGGGCCAAATTTGTGGGTTACAGCTTTTAATTAAAAAAGACTACTTGTATGACGAAGCAACGTCTGTTTATTTTTTTTCGCAGTTTACAATAATTTAGCGTGTTTCTTGACTGGGGAGGCGCAAACCCGTAAAGGGGACCGACCACAGTTCCCCCGAGTACACTCCCTTTTGACAGTCACAACAACATGAGATTTTTTCCCCTAAAATGAGGTTCCAAGAATAACTTCATGCTCACTCTCACCCCCAGGGGGCGCCACCTCCACCATCTTTCACTTCTATATATTTATAAGGGAGAAGCGTAAACCCGTGGGATTATAAACACTTGGGGGGAGAGGGGAAAGGGAAAGGTTTTCAGGTTTAAACCCGGGGAAGGGGAGCAAGATCCTTTTCCCAGATCAAGAACCCCTCACCAGATAAAGGAACCCCCCTTGAAGGGGGATTACATTCAAAGGGGGAAAGGGGCATTTTACACGTACTTATATGGTATACAGGCCTATGACATCAATGACTGTATTAAGAAACCCCCTTTTTATGCTAAACATTCGGGCAACTAGGTCAGGCCCCGGGATGGACCCACCAGTCGACTGTAATAGTAAGAAAGTAAGTTTATTCGGGATACACAAATCAGTTACAAGATTATCATACAAGCAGCATATTTTGTAGAGAACCTAGGAAAACCCCAAAAAAGTCAGACAGAGTGACTTATTTCCATTGGGGTCCTTTTACCTTATTATTATAATATAAAGGTTATAATATTTTTTTAAATTATTCTAACAATGAAGATAACATCTTATTATCATACTAAAAAAAACTATCTACTACACGAAGGTCATTAAGACTATCTACAATACGAGGGTCATTACTAGGAATAAGGTAAAATTTACACGTATGTTAGCTAAAAAATAGAAATCATTCCCTCCCTTTCTGTAGCTACATTATCAGACACCTTTGGCACTCTTCTTGAACTGGTTCATGCTTATGACTGGTTTTGACATGTGCAGGCAGTCTGTTCCATTCCTTTATTGCTGTACAATAAAAGGGTTTGTTGAAGCCTGGCCACTGACTGGGTACTACAAAGTTGTGCTCTCTCCCCCTAGTACTATGATTGCTTTGGTTCCCAACCTTGACAAATTGACAGCAAGATATTCTGGACATTGTTCGTGAGCAATTTTAAAAACTGATTTAGCTTCAGTTGTTTTACTCTGTCTTCAACATTCAGCATATCCAAACGGGTGTAATTCATCCTGGCCTACATGTTCTCTTCGCCCCCAGCCCCAGGATGAATTTTACGATTTTGTTCTGGGTGATTTGCAGTCTATCTTTCATTTTTTTTTGTCAAGGCAGAGTACCAAGAAGAGCATCGTAATCCATATGGGCATTGTATAAGGGCTAGACATGGGTCCTGCGAGCCTCAGTAGGTAGACACTGTGCTTGCCCATACAGGAACTTCAGTCTGGCATTCGCTTTTTTACTACCTGTTCCCTATAAATTTCTCCTGACATGCATGGGTCAAAGGGGATTCCAAATATTTTACTGATAAAACCCAAAAGTAAAGGGCTCCCTATTACATTGAACATTAAAATTTTTTTACCCTTCTCAGTTTATGTTTCGTGCCAAAGAGAATGGCTTCATTTTTTCCCTAGGTGTAATGATAGTTTGTTGTCTACTAACCATTTGCTGCATGACTCCAGTTCCAGTGTTTAAAACATTAGCAATATCTTGTGGGTCTTTACCTGACACTAACAGGGCACTGTCATCTGCATACAGTAGGAGTTTGCATTTGACACTGATAGGCATTCATGACAAACATAAGAATAAAAAGGGGACCCAGAATACTACCTTGGGAACTCCACATGTTATCGGCAGGGGTTCTGATTCTGTTTTGTTGTTTGACTATTTGTCTCCTGTTGCAAAGGTAGGACTTAAACCGTCTACAAACCTATCCCGTAGCTTAAAAGTTTCATACATAATATATTGTGGTTGACAGTATCGGAGGCCTTTTGCAGGTCTAAGGTTACCATACCTATGGGGTTCCCTTTGACATTTCAGTTCTCAGGAAAATCCATCAGATTAATAAGGGAGGTGTCGGTTGAGTAGGATCTTCTAAAGCCCCGATTGATAGCTATGGGAAAATTGTTGTGTCATTTAAGGTACTTAACACTTGAGAATACACCGCCTCTCTAGAAATTTTAGATATTATACTGGAGTATCTAACAGGCCTTAGTTGCTTACAATCAAAACTACTATTTTTCTTTGAAGATAGGGAGTAACTTGGCCTCCTTGAACCCTCCGGTAACGGTATTAGTGGTGATGGATAGATTTATTATATGAGCAATAGGGATTGCCAGTTCAGAAGCACCATCTTTTAGGAACTTAGACGGGATGTTATCAGGGCCTGTGCTCTTAGTTGGGTTTAACCTGCTTAGTTCTTTTTGAATAAAGTCATGAGATACACTTACTAGTTGAGAACTGTTTGGGGTTACATAAGAACATAAGAAAGGAGGAACACTGCAGCAGGCCTGTTGGCCCATACTAGGCAGGTCCTTTACAATTGTAATAAAGTTGGTAGAATTACCGACAATATGTAAAGTAAAAGGACACAAGTGCAACTAATGTGACATTTATTGTGGCAACGTTTCGCTCTCCAGGAGCTTTATCAAGCCATTACGTTACCCCTTTATTGGTATAGTATGTTTGAAACTTATCCGAGTCTGTGTTAAAGGTATTTGATACAGCTGGTAGTTTACTTACTAGTGTTAATGCAACAGATGTGTAGTAGGAATTAAAGCAATTTGCTACCTTAGATGTTTCGTGGCATACCTCATTATCGATAGTGAGTACTATGTTAGACCTATCTACTGGCTTATGGCTATACCCCAACTGTTTTAGTTGTTGCCAGAGCTTTCTGGGGTTATGCTTATACTCTTCAATTTTTGAGCAGTAGTGCTTTGCCTTTGCTCCTTTTATAAGTCTCTGTACTCTGTTCCTCACCCTTTGGAATTCATTTAGTGCTGCAATATCCTGTCTGTTTGCTTTAAATCTTTTTAGCAGCTGGTCTCTGAATTTCATATTATCTAATATCTCAGTATTCATCCAGGGTTCAGTTCTTCGTTTAATCCTAACCTCTTTAACTGGTGCAATATTATCAAGGATGGTAGTGAACATTGTTTTGAATTTTTCCCAGACATCGTTTACGTCCGTGCAACTTGTTATCTCTGTCCAGTCACAATTGTGTAGCCTATTTACCAGTGTTTCTTTACTGTAGTTTCTAGTTGACCTCATTTTTATTGTCCTGTGTAGGCCTATCCTATCCCTAGTGATTTTCCTGGTGCAGTAAATGATGAAATGATCACTAAGACCTGTGGTAATGACGCCTGACTGACTGTTCTCATTATTATTATTATTATTATTATTATCAAGGGGGAAGCGCTAAACCCGTAGGAACTAATGTTCTCAGAGCGGTTACAAAGTATGTGGTCAATTAGGGTGGCTGAGAACTGTGTGATCCGGGTTGGAGTATTAATTAGTTGAGTGTAACTATTTAATCCTAGAATTTGCTTATACCTTTTGCATAGCCCGTTATTTTGCTGCTGAAAACAGATATTGAAGTTGCCCAGTATTATTGTCTCGCAATTGTTTTCAACTCCGGACAAGACTCTGGAAAAGTCTTCTAAGAACTGGTCCTGGGTAGGAGGGCAGTAACTAGTTCCTACTAAGATGGGTTTGGTCTTAGGAAGCAGCACTTCAAACCATAGAATCTCTAGTTTATTATTTAAATCAGGTCTTGGGTTGTAAGCTAAGTCATTTCTAATGTAGGCACATACTCCACCACCCTTTTTTGTTCCTATCTAAGCGTTTATATTGTAACCATCTATTTTGACCTCGTCGTCAGTCACCGTATCATCCAACCAAAATCAGAGATGGTTATACTGCCGCCCTAATTTGTTAGCTAGAATCCTAATCTCTGCCAATTTAGGAAGAAGGTGATCTTGCAAATTTACATGAATAAAGTGAAGGCCTGTTTTCATAAAACAATCATAATCATCAATATATGGCAAAAGGGTCATTTGTATTAAAATTAGGTAAATCAATGTCATCACTGCTAAAGGGTAACTGTGCCAAAGTGAAATTTTTTACACACAAAATGAATTCTGGCACCGTTGCTATAATTGTAAAATACATCCATCATGCACCCACCCCTTACACATTTTACATAAGGTGCCTTTTCTGTTTTTCATGCGTACTTTAGTACAGTGTATGCACCTGTTTGGTAGTGTTTTTAGAAATAATGGCTGTATTGTCTCACACTGACCTTGTATGCATTACATTTTGGAGTTAAAGGGTTTTCATTTCCCAGCTACTAGACCGTCATTATCCAGTCATTTATCTGTCTGTTTTGCCTCTGCACAATAGTTTGAGGTCCTGGATTAATTTGGATATCACCACTTAAGAGCGCTACAATAAGAGCTGTGTGCCACTGTTTTTGTTTGGGTATGCGGGTATGGGGAACATATTATTATAATCAAGGGGGAAGCGCTAAACCCGGAGGATTATACAGCGCCTGGGGGGGGGATGTGGAAGGCATTCAGGCTTAATTCGGGGAACTGGAGCACAGATCCAATTCCCTAAATCAAGAGCCCCTCACCAATATCAAGGAACCTTCCTCGAGGGGTATGGGGAACATAGACAACAGGGGGAAAGAAACACGCCCAATGTTTCTAATCTGGCTGGGAATCAAACCCAGGCCCTCGCCGTGTGAAGCAAGAGCTTTGTTGCAACCCCTGAATGGGTTGCAATGTATATATATTACATGTATATTACCTTTTCATATAATTTTATATTGCTTATATTTGCAATAATAGCTATTATTATTATAATAATCAAGGGGGAAGCGCTAAACCCGGAGGATTATACAGCGCCTGGGGGGGGGGATGTGGAAGGCATTCAGGCTTAATTCGGGGAACTGGAGCACAGATCCAATTCCCTAAATCAAGAGCTCCTCACCAACATCAAGGAACCTTCCTTGAGGGGCGCTAATAGCTAAATCGTGAATATATTGCTTTATATTATTATTTGACTTAGTTAAATTTTGTTAGGTAGGATGTAACATATAATGTGCTCAGTTCAAGTCTTGATTGTCTAACTACTGTAATTATCGCTCTTTGCTTGTTACTCTGCCGGCTTCTCGGTTGTTGCTGAGCAGAGCTGTCCACAGAGCTATTTACGTGAAGTATTCAGACCAGGGCTGAAGTATTCAGTCTGGTCTAGACTCTCTGGTGGTTAGACGTATTCTAGACAAGACGAGCTAAATCTCCTTTTTGGCCCCTTTTTGGAAGATCGTCTCTCATTTTCATTATTGTTGTATGTTCTGTAGAAAATCTGTTCACAGAACACTGTCGAGACTTAGTGATTTTCGACGTTGTTTCTGAGGTTGTGTGTTGCTTAGACACTTGGAGCAACTCAGGTCCTGAGCTGTAGCTTCTGACCTAATTTGTATTGGTATCTGGGGTACTATCACAGTCGGTGATTTTCTTATGCTGAACTTTAGATTCAGTTATTTATTATATATAATAAAAAAAAAAGCGCTAAGCCACAAGGGCTATACAGCGCTGCAGGGTAGGGAAGGAAGCAAGGGAATTGGATGGAGAAGGGAGGGGGGATGATCAGCAGGGTTTCAGAAAACAGCGGGGCAGGGGATAGTACGGGGGAATTTGGGTAGCAAGAGATTGAAAGAGAAAGGGCTGAAAGTATCAGAATTTGTGAAGTAAATCAGTCGTTGTCAAAAAGTCAATGAGAGAGTCGGGTGAAAGGTGGGTCCATCAGCGAGAAGGGAGGTAAAGAGAGAGCAGCGGGGCGAAGAACGACGACAGAGGTAAATTTTTGCGTGCTCGTTGTAAAGTGGGCAGTTTCCAACAGAATGTGGCTTTACTGATAATGGAGCTTGGCAATTCTCACAGAGAGGAGCAAGACGCCTCTCCATGAGATATCCATGAGTAAGACGAGTATGGCCAATGCGGAAGACGGGAGAGAGTGTCTCCCCAAACCCCGACATGGTGATAAGAAGACGGCCAGTAACCTAAACTCGGTTTAATAGACTGAAGTTTGTTGCCGAGCATGTAGACCCAAATTGTTGCCAACGGGTGTAAGTGGAAAATCAGCAAAATAGTCCGTCATATACACTCTATAAGGAAACTGGTAGGTCATGTACTGCTGAGCCGCATGTCTGCCTGTTCATTGCCCTGTACGCAACGCCAGGGACCCAAAAAAAAACAATTCTTTTGCTTGGTAAAGATGCGGCGTGCCAAGTTGGATTTCGAGGACTAAGGGTGAGGTGTACAAATTTTGTATAGCCTGTAAAGCACTAGGAGTCTGAGACAACCACAAATGTGCACAGGCATAGATGCAATACGTAAGTGCTGTAAGGATGCAATAATTCGCAGTAAAATACAGCGAAGAATAGTTTAAAAGCCCTTGTACGACGCTGTCCCCGGGAAACACTGCTGCGAATCCCATGGGCCTCAGAAGACTTAGACATTTGTAAAGCTGGTAGATGGGAGTTTTAAAAAAG
>NC_069451.1:36358958-36442677 GCF_026875155.1 Cherax quadricarinatus | reverse complement strand
CCTGGGTCCATATTTTTTTTTCCCTTTTTAAAGAAAAGATTTCTTTTTTCCTCAAAAAATTTGGGGCGCTACTCGAGTGAACATATATATACGTTTGGACCGTTTAAGGGTTAAGTAATTAAGTTTATTTAGGTACAGGTATACACAAATTCAGTTACACAAATTATCATACACACAGTGGAACCTCAGTCTTTAAACAGCTCCCTACCTGAACAATTTGGTAAAAAAAAAAATCGCTCGGTAGTTGACCATTTGCTCGGCAATTCACCAAACAAATACAACATGCCACAACTTCACTGTCAACTATTTATTGTTTCTTTGCATTTTTTGGGGTTTTTTTTATATTGTATAAATAAATCACCATGGTTTCTAAGATTAGTGATAACAGCCAACAAAAAAGAAATTTGGTTGGGAAAAATTCATTTGGTACTAAAACAGTTTGGCACTCAAACAGCCTTCTGGAATGTTAGGTAAGTTCAACTACCAAGGTTACACTGGATTAACGGATGTCCTGTGGTAGTAGGTTGGTAGACACCAACCACCCAGGGAGGTACTACTGTCCTGTGGTAGTAGGTTGTAACAGCAACCACCTACAGAGGTACTACTGTCCTGTGGTAGTAGGTTGGTAGACAGCAACCACCTACAGAGGTACTACTGTCCTGTGGTAGTAGGTTGGTAGACACCAACCACCCAAGGAGGTACTACTGTCCTGTGGTAGTAAGTTGGTAGACACCAACCACCCAAGGAGGTACTACTGTCTTGTGGTAGTAAGTTGGTAGACACCAACCACCCCCAAGGAGGTACTACTGTCCTGTGGTAGTAGGTTGGTAGACACCAACCACCCAAGGAGGTACTACTGTTCTGTGGTAGTAGGTTGGTAGACACCAACCACCCAGGGAGGTACTTCTGTCCTGTCGTACTAGGTTGGTAGACAGCAACCACCTACGGAAGTACTACTGTCCTGTGGTGGTAGGTTGGTAGACAGCAACCACCTACGGAGGTACTACTGTCCTGCCAATTAAGTGTAAAACGGAAACCGTTAATTGTTTTACATGATGGTAGGATTGCTGGTGTCTTTTTTTCTGTCTCATAAACATGCAAGATTTCAGGTACATCTTGCTACTTCTACTTAAACTTAGGTCACACTACACATACATGTACATGCATATATATACACAACCCTCTGGGTTTTCATGTTTTCTTACTAGTTCTTGTTTATTTCCTCATATCTCCATGGGAAAGTGGAACAAAATTCTTCTTGCATAAGTCATGCATGTCATAACAGGCAACTAAAATGCCATGAGCAAGGGGCTAGTAATCCCTTCTCCTGTATATATTACTATATTTAAAGAGAGAAACTCGTTTTTCTTTTTAGATCACCCTGTCTTCATGGGATATAGCCGGTTTGTTGAAAAAATTATTAATATCCGTACATTACCTAGGATAACACAAAAAAGTCAGAATCCATTGATTCATCATGAGCACTTTTTTGATATTCCAATTTTTTTTAATTTTTTGAATATTAACCATTTAACTAATTCTTCTGAATTTTCAAATAAATTTATATTATACAAGTAATCCTCCTCCTTGCCTGTCTATATTGGCAGTAATTATGAGCAGGACATTATGCTAGACACATGGTGTCTCTATTATTGGTATAAAAACATACTGAAATGTGTCATAAGTATGTTCCCCAAAATTTAATAATGTCCGGGTTGTGTTCTAAATTATAAAAAATTGCTTTATACAAAATAAAAAAAAACAAAAAATACAGTGCACCCTTCCCTTTCTTTCAAATTATTAAGGGTAAAACCCTTTAAAGGGGGTGTTGATAGGGGGGGCCCCCCTTTTTCAATTTTTTATAATTTTCCCCCCAGGTACTTTAAAAAACTACTGTTAAACACCCACAAAAGGGCAAATTTTCTACAGTAATCAACATAAAGGTTTTATTCATCCCTTACACTTTCCCATGAATGATATTATAAAATTTCTAAATACATCAGTTTTGCTTGGCTATTTTACTTTGTTATTGTTTTAAAACCCTTTTCTTTGTTAATGTAAAAAATTTTGTTATTCAAACTATACAGTAAAATTAATGAAAACAACCCATTCCTAAAAATGGGGGGGCTCCGCTTAGCGGGTTTTATTTCCCGGGGGGTAATGATGTAAAAAAAAATTTTGATGAAAAATAAAAACATAGCATTTTTCACTTTCAAATGCATTTTAAAAGCCTAAAACCATGTTTACAATATATATGTTAAGTGAACAATACGCGGGGTTTCAAAAAAAAACCCATAAAACATTCTTCCTCATTTAGCAACATACTTTTTACTAATCCCTGGGGACTTATGATGGGCTATTTTGACCAGTGTGGAAAAACCAAAATAATGAAAATTAGAGCTGTTTTTCCTCTTATTCTTTTATTTCAAAAAACAGTACTTTAAATTGTATAAACATTTTTTAAAAAATATACCAGATATTTTTATAAATGGTGAAAGGGAAGGTTGACAAAAAACCCCACTACTATTATAGTATGATCCTCATTTTGGGAAAGGGGAATTTTGTTTAACAACGTGGTTTTCGGGAAAACAAATCTGTTTTTTAAGTGAGGAGAGGCTGTACGGGGTAAACACAATACTTACCAAAAAATATTTTTTGTCCTTAGCTTATAATGAGGGGTTTAAATATATTTAATTTTATTTTAAAACCCGAACAAATAAAGAATTAGTATAATTGAAAACTGCGCATTTATGAAATGTCAAAAGCAAAAGGGGCTGTAAAATGGGGGCCCGCTTGTACTATAAAGGTGCTACGTTGATCAGAAATATGTTATGACTTTTCAAAAAAATGATTTATGTTAGTAAATTTTTTCATGGAACTCAATGAGTAACTTGATTTCTTAAAATTTTTTGTTTGGTATGCATAAGACAAAAGTAAGCAGGGGCCCGTTCACCTTTTTAAAAGCTTTCAGCTTCTGACCCTTTAAATACAGTATAATTAAAATTTTGCAAAGTTAATTCCAAAAGTAGTGATGCTAAAAAATTTAAATTTTAAAATTTGGCTTTGTTTTTTTCTGCATGTACACGTTCTCCTCCCGGAAAGGGGGGGAAAAAAGGTTTACCATTGCAAGGCACTTCCTAGATTACTGTGAGAAAGGGCCCAAAAAAGAATTTTTTGCCAGCCCAAATTTGGGGTGGCTTACACATTTTATTCTAGGGGTCCTCTACATAACAACGACGGGTAATTTTTGAAGTTTTTTGTTTATTTTAAAAATGTAAAAGAAATTTTAGTTTCAGACAGAATTTTGACTTTAAATTTCATTATCTTTTGCATAAACATACCCATTTTGTTTTTTTTATTTATGTTTACCCCGGAGACAAGTTTCAATCGATCGTAGGGTTAAAGTTCAGAGTGCTTTTTGTGGGGCGAAGTAGATTACTTTTGGGGCAGTTTAAGGTTATAAAATTATTAGTAGGGTATGCAGGGTAAGCAGAAATTATTAAAGGGTTTTTAAATTTTTCATAATTGGGGAAGAAAAAGGGGTGGGTTTTAAACCCCTAAAAGGTCCAAACGTATATTTAAAAATTTTTAAAACCTTATGCCCCAAAAAAATATATAAGTTTTATGTGTCCCCCACATTTAACATTTCCACGAAACCTGAGTCGCCTAGACATGTGAGAATGGGGGAGGGTGAGCACTCACTGTGCACCATATTAAAAAATTGGGGGTGCCTGGGGGACCATATGCTCTTTTTTTCTATTTAAAAAAAAACAATTTTTTTTTTTTTCTCTTTAAAAAAGTTGGGGCAGAAAGGTAGTGAAAAGTATTATACTTTGGGAAACCCTTTTTAAGGGTTTAAAGGGTTTGAAAAATACAAAAATTCCAGGAACAAAAAAAGTTTGAAATGTTTTTGGTTTTTAAGAAAAAAAAAAAAGAGAAGCAGTTTTTTTGGGGTTCTCAAAAAGCCACAATAAAAAGAGTTTGAGCCATTTTAAATTTTGGGCAAAAATCATAAAAATTTGTGGCCCGATTTTTAGAGAAAGACCCAGACCCGTTTTTTCCGTTGTTTGAAAGGCCCGGCCAGATTCCCAAAATTTGGGCCCGGGCAAAATGGGGGGACTTAGTACCCAAAACCCCTTAATTGGTAAAGGGGTTTTTAAAACAGTTAAGTTCTCTAGAGGAATGGGACTTTTCTGATTATAATAAACTGATGGAGGTAGTTTTACTTGCTTATCAGATGTTGCCAGAAAGGTATCAGCACAAGTTTAGAGGACTAAAGTTTCAGGCAGGTCAGTTTTTGGTGGAATACGGTTAGAAGTTGTCGCTTATAAACACATGTTGCCGCTCAAAAGGTGTGGTAGACAATTATGAAGGTGTACTTTCCCTAATTTTGCTAGAGGATCTTTTGAGAAATGTTCCTCTTGACTTTAAGGTATATCTTGAGGAGAAGGATCTTGATGATTTTAATCATGCTTTACAGCTGGGTGATAGATTTTTAGCTAACCAAAAACTTGATAGTAGTTACCACCCAGAACTTATTAATGCATGTAATGGTAAGTTTTCTCCACCCACCAGTAGGATTAAGAAATTTCAGAAGTTTAAGCCGCATTTTTCAGCCTCATAACCACCAGAGTTTTAATAACCTTAATTCTCCAGTACATGCCCAGGAAAGTTTTAAGTCAGCTGTCACAGGTCCAGGGATACAGGGAACATGTAGGAAGAGCCCAGTTCCCCAGGGACAAGGAACCCCAGCCCTATCAAGTGGGCAGGGGCTCTTAACTTTATTACTGTACATATTACAATAAACAGGGACACCTGCAGCCATATTACAGAAAATGCTTAGCGACCAGGCTGCAGCAGATGCTTGATAATTTTTTGTGAAAAATCAAAAATTAACACTGGTTTATAAATGTATGTAGTTGTCTATGTAATAATGGTTCTCAGAAAGATGCTGTTTTTAGCATCATTGCCTTTCAATTGTAGATGCTGTTCTGGAGTCACCATTGCAGGAACAGAAACAAGTTTCTATGTTGACCTCACCTTGGAGGAATTTCGCCAAAGCTAGACACTTTATTTACGAGAATTCTGGACATGGCCCTCATAAATCTAGTGGAAAAGTCCCTGCCATGCCTTCCCTTTTCTGGGTTAGCAGAAGACATTTATTTATGTTAAGGGGCACGATGGATGTCTGTCCTTAGGTCATACTACTAGGACATAAATGACCAGCACTTTGTCTGAACAAAGCCAAAGTGAAGGAAGCCCACACAAGTTGCGTGACGTGTGTGGACCCTTGGAACAACAAGTCTGGTCTAAGGTGGATCCAAGTGTGTCTTGCTTTCATATGATGTTTTTGTATCATCTGTAAATATTGTCCATATAACAATGGAACCTCTGCTTACGAATTTAATCCTTCAGTGACCTTGTTCGTTTCCTGATTTGTTCATATGCTGGATTTAATTTTCCCTCATTAAATTAATTGAAATGCATTAATATTACTTTTCCATGGGAATTCCCCTGCTGTCAGGAGGCAAAGACAAAATATACTTAAGTATGATGCTTCGGGTTATTAATCACCATTCATCTAATATGAAACATAATAAACATATTAACAACATAGAAACAGAATATAATACTCTAAGAATGAATAAAAATAGGCCATAATGGTGGCAAGTGGATGGCAACGCTGGCAGTGGCAGAAAGCATCCACCATTACTCTCCACTCTAGTATCTTCCCTGTCCATAACCCACACCTAGCTTGTGTTTATCTTTGATTAGTGGTGAGGTGTATGTATGTACCCACAGGTGTAGTCCAATAAAGTAAATATTGGTGTAGAAAACGTGATCACACGAGGCCACGGTGGTGGTGCGGCCAGTTGTGGTGGTGGCTTTCAGCTGCCTCACTCTCTGCTACGGCATCATTTCATGCTGCTGCCCGTCACTCTGTTTGCTGCTTTCACCCTCTGCTGTAGCCGTCACTCACTCCCTGCTGCTGCTTCACACCACTGCTGCTGCCATCACTCTCTCTGCTGTTTGCCTCACTCCTCTGCTGCTGGCCCAGGCCTCACCCTGCTGCTGCTTCACTCTGTGCTGCTGCTGCCCACACTCAACTGCTTCACTCTCTGCTGCTGCCTCACCTCTGCTTTCTGATTCACCTCTGCTGCTGCCTCACTCTGCTGCTGCTTCACTCTCTGCTGCGCCCTCACTCTCTGCTGCGCCTCACTCCTCTGCTGCTGCCTCACTCTGGCTGCTGCTTCACTCTCTTGCTGCTGGCCTCACTCTCTGCTGCCTGCCTCACTCTCTGCTGCTCACTCTCTGCTGCGTGCCTCACTCTTCTGCTGCTCACTCTCTTTGCTGCCTACACTCTTCTGCTGCCGGTCACTCGCGCTGCTTCAAACTCTCTGCTGCTGCCTTCAACCTCTGCTGGAGCTCACACTCTGCTGCTGCTCACTCTGCAGCTGCTTCACTCTCTGCTGCTGCTTCACTCTCTGCTGCCTCCTTGCCCACTCTGCTGCAGCCTCACTCTGCTGCTGCCTCACTCTGCTCTGCTGCTTCACTCTCTGCTGAGCTGCTCACTCTCAGCTGCCTCACTCTCTGCTGCTGCCTCACTCTGTTGCGGCCTCACTCTGCTGCTGTTGCCTCACTCTGCTAAGATAAGATAGATGATAAGAATTCATTTGGATTTTTAACCCGGAGGGTTTAGCCACCCAGGATAACCCAAGAAAGTCAGGCGACATCGAGGACTGTCTAACATATTTTCCCATTGGGGACCTCAGTCTTGTCCCCCAGGATGCAACCACACCATTCGACTAACACCCAGGTACCAGTGTTTGCTGCTAGGTGAACAGGGCAACAGGTTAGAAACGTGTCCAGCATTTTCCACCCGCCGGAATCGAACCCAGCCCTCCGTGTGCGAATCGGGAGCTTTAGCCACCAGCCCACTGGCTGCTTCACTCCTCTACTACTGCTGCCCTCACTCTGCTGCTGCCTGCACTCTGCTGCTGCCTCAGTCTCTGCTTAGCTGCCTCACTCTGCTGCTGCTGCACTCTCTGCTGCTTCACTCTCTGCTGCTTGTCTTCTATCATTTCTCTACCTCTTTTCCTGAATTTCTAATGATTCCTGAGCTTCTTGCTGATTGTATGTGGAATACTGTCCCTCCTCAGCTAGGCATTGGTATAAATTTGTTAAGTTAAACACAAAAAGTTTTATAGGTAGTAGGTTGGTAGACAGCAACCGCCCAGGGAGGTCCAAACGTCCAGCCAAGTGAGTGTAAAACGAAAGGTGTTAATTGTTTAAACATGATGGTAGGATGCTGTGTCCTTTTTTTCTGTCCACATGAACAATGCAAGATTTTCAGGTAAAAAAAAAAAATTAAAAAAAAAAAAAAAAAAAAAAAAGGGGGGAAAAAATAAAAAAAAAACGTCTTGGCTACTATCTACTTCACTTAGGTCACACTACACATACAGATGTACAGCACATATATACACACCCCGCTGGGTTTCTTCTATTTTCTTCTAGTTCTTATTCTTGTTATATTTCCTCTTATCTCCAAAGAGGGAAGTGAACAGAATTCTTCCTCCGTAAGCCATGCGTGTTGTAAGAGGCCGACTTAAAATGCCGGGAGCAAGGGTAGTAACCTCTTCTCCTTATAAATTACTAAATTAAAAGGAAGAAACTTTGCGTTTTTCCTTTGGGCCACCCTGCCATCGGTGGATAAAACGCCGGTGTTGTTGAAAGAAGAGAACACAAAAGTTTTGCATCCAAAGATCTGCAGCGGTCACTCAGAGCGACATACATGTACCTTCTTTTCCTTATGACCCTTGGCACCAAGATAGCCGTGGCCGCAGTAGCTACAGCCACCAACCATAGGGTTACCTTGGGTTGGCACCGAGATAGCCATGGTCTCAACAGTAGACTACAAGCAAACCCATAGGGTTACCTTGGTTGGCACCGACATAGTCCATATGGTCTCACAGTAGCTTACAGCCACACCCATAGGGGTTACCCTTGGTTGGCACCGAGATAGCCGTGTCTCACAGTAGCTACAGCCACCCACGAGGGTTACCTTGGTTAGCACCAGATAGTCGTGCGTCTCACAGGAGCTAAAGCCACACAAAGGGTTTACCTTGTGGTTCCACCGAATAGCCGTGGTCTCACATACTACAGACACCCATATGGTTAATCTTGGTTGGCACAAGGATAGCCATGGTCTCACAGTACCTACCACCACACTAACGTACCTTGGTTTGGCCCTGAGATAAGCCGTGTCTCAGCAGAAGCTACAGCCACCCAAGGGTTCCTGGTTAGCAACCGAGACAGTTTGTGGTCCCACAGTAGCTACAGCCACTACATAGGGTTAACCTTAAAAAACAAAAAAAGGCAGCAATACCGTGACTGGAACGTACACAAATAACCCCGCACATAAAGAGAGAAGCTTTGCGATGAACGTATTCGTCCGACTTCTGGACATTGACCATTGTCCTTATTTTCCTTAGAGAGAAGGCCCCATGAAGGCTTATCTTCTTCTCCCTATCCCCACGAAGTCCTTTCTTGATCTGATCCGCCTCTGTGTGGACTCTAACACCTTTCTTCCAAGGAAATATTATTCTCAAACCTTCGTGTCGCGCCGGCTATGGCTCTCCTCTCTCTCCTGTCCTGCTCATCTTTACAGGAATTACTTCCGAGACTGTTTCTTCTCCAACCCTCGATGTGCAACTCACTCTGGCACCGCTATGATGACATCTTAGCTCTGTGCCCTCTATGACTCCAGTCTCTTCCAACCTTTCTTGAAGCTCTTAACAATCTTGCCCATTCCATTAAGATTTAAAGCTGATGGGAATCCAATTCCCTTGCTCCCTTTCCTTGATGTCCATGTCCAACCGCTCAAGTATACTGTATTTTTCCTTTCCGTTTACCGTAAACCTATGGCACAGGGCCCTGTACATTCACTACTTTTCCTTACATTCTTCCCCTTTTCAAGAAAAGTGTTCTTATCTCCCTCTTCTCCGGCCCTCCGCATCTGTGTTCCACAGTTCCTTCAGCAGAAATTTCCACCTCATCCATAATTTGTTCTCGCCATCTGGCTACCCTTCCTCCCTTCCCATTTCATATAGACTCGCCCTCTCACGTGCTAAACGCAATTTCTTCTCTCCCAAACTCTCAACCCATGGGAACTCTTCTATCCTCTGCCTTCCCTACATATCCGGTCTTTCTAATCTCAATAATTCCCTCGTCCGTCCCTTAGACATCAAGCTTACCTTCCACCAGACTAACACTCTTCTGCACTAATCTCGTTCATAACCTCTCCTCCCTCTACAGATGATTCCTGGTGTCTACTCTATTCCTTGATCCTCCTGTCCCTCTTCAATACTTCGAGAGAAACTTTCCGATCTCTTTCTGACAGACTAGGGACACAAAATAAGTGCTAGGCATCCGACACAAACAATGCTCTTTTCTGTCACGTCAGAGATCATACCATCCTATTAATGGTCTTCTGCTAAAACTGTCTTCCTCTACTTCCAAACTCGAACAGTCCGCCGTCTAGTTGAATCCTCACCTAATACACAACTTACCTTGTATGAACCTAAGCCCTGGCTACGTCGCAGTAGATGCCTTCCTCTTCCACTACATTGTAAAATGCTCCATAAGCATCAGAACACACCTGACTTCACTGAATCCTCATTTTTTCTTTCTTTTTTTTTTTTTTTTTTTTCTTCCTCTTCCCCCTTTCCTCTTTCCTTTTCTCTCCTCTGTTGTCTTTCTCCTGACCTCGTGTTTCTGTCCTTCTTCATTTATTTCACCATTCCCCTTTCAACCACCTCTGTGCGCTATGCTCTCGCCTCTGTGAGGCATCTAGCTCTCTTGCAGTGCTCTCTCCTATTATTTGACTGGCTCCGTCTTCCTTATTTCCCCACCTCCTACACTACTACTACTACTACCTCATCTTCTTCTACTACACTACACAACTAACTGAAGAAATTAAGACACATTGCGTCGTCTGGTTGTCTTTGTTGTGGCGTTTCACATCCAGTGGCCTGGCTGATGGCGAAGCCGTCTACGATGGGGATGCCCGGTGTTGTGGCATTTGTCTAAATTTCATCTTGTCGCTATAATATACAATTCTTGTACTACTACTTACTACTACCACACACGGGACCTCTTCCTGCCTATATCTAGCCGTCCTGCAACTCCTCTCTGGTTAGTGTGACCTTTGTCAATGGTCCCAAGTCGACCGAAACTTCGTCGTAAGCTTCTCTCTTTTATGCTGCAGGTTATCTTGTATAGGTTTACCTTGGTTCACCGAGACATTGTGGTCCCAACAGTAAGCTACTGCCCCACATAGGGTTACCTTTGTTGGCACCGAGATAGCCATGGTCTCACAGTACCTACACAGCCATACAAACGGTTCCCTTGATGGGCACCGAGAAGCCGTGTCTCGCGCAGTAGCTACGCCACTCCATAGTGATACCTTGGTTGGCACCAAGATAGTCGTGGTCTCACAGTACCTACAGCCACATGTACGATACCTTGGTTGGCACCGAGAATAGCCATGTCTCAAAGTAGCACAGCCACAATAGGTTACCTTGGTTGGCAGCACCAGAGATAGCCGTGTCTCACAGTACCTACAGCAAAAAGCACATAAATACGTTACTTGGTTGGCACCGAGATAGCCGTGGTCTCGCAGTAGGCCAGCACTCATAGGTTTCCTTTGGTTTGGCAACCAAGATAGTCCGTGTCTCACAGTACCTACAGCCACACGTACGGTTACCTTGTTGGCACCGAGATAGCCATGGTCTCACAGTAGCTCCAGCCACACATATGGTTACCTTGTTGGCACTGAGATAGCCGTGGTCTCAACAGAACTACAGCCACACTACGGTTACCTTGGTTGCACCGAGATAGCCGTGTCTCGCAGTAGCTACAGCCACTCATGAGAGTTACCTTGGTTTGGCCCCAAGAAAGTCGTGGTCTCACAGTACCTCAGCCACACATACGTTACCTGTGGGTTGGCACCAAGAAACTTGTCTCACAGTAGCTACAGCCACTCATAGGGTTACCTTGTTGGCACCAAGATAGCCGTGGTCTCACAGTAGCTACAGCTACACATAGGGTTAACCTTGGTTGGCACCGAGATAGCCGAGGTCTCCACAGTAGCAAACTAGCCACACATAGGTTACCTTTGTTGGCACCGAGATAGTTGTGGTCTCACAGTAGCTACAGAGCCCACACATAGGTACCATGGTTTAACAACCGGAGATAGTCGTGGTCTCACAGTAGCTACAGCCACACACATAGGGTTACCAATGGTTGACACCGAGATAGCCGTGTCTCACAGTAGCTACAGCCACACATAGGGTTACCTTGGTTGACACCTTGAGATAGTCGTTCTCACAGTAGCTACAGCCACAAATAGGGTTACCTTGTTGACTCCCGAGATAGCCGTGTCTCACAGTACCTACACCACACATAGGGTTACCCGGGGGGGGGGGGGTGGTTGGCAACCGAGCTAGTCGTGGTCTCACAGAGCAACAGAGCCACACATAGGATTACCTTGGTTTGGCACCGAGATAGCCGTGGTCCTCACAGTAAGCTCCAGCCACACATAGGGTTACCTTTGGGTTGGCACTGAGATTAGCCGTGTTCTCACAAGTACCCAGCCACACAAATGGTTACCTTGGTTGGCACTGATATAGTCGTGGTCTCACAGTAGCTTACAGCCACACATAGGGATACCTTGGTTGGTCATACTAGATAGTCCTTGGTCTCACAGTAGCTACAGCCACAAACAGAGTTACCTTGGTTGGCACCGTGAGACAGTTATGGACTCACTGTAGCTCCAGCCACACATAGGGTTACCTTGGTTGGCATCGCGCGAGACAGTTATGGTCACACAGTAGCTACAGTCCCAGCACATAGGGTTACCTTGGTTGGCAGACCTAGATAGTCGTGGTCCTCACAGTACCTACATCCATCACATAGGTTACCTTGGTTGGCAAACGAGATAGTCTTGGTCCTCACAGTAGCTACAGCCACACATAAGGTTACCTTGTTAGGCACTGAGATAGTCGTGGTCTCACAGTAGCTACAGCCACACATAGGGTAACCTTGTTGGCCACCTGAGAATAGCTTGTTCTCACAGTAGCTACAGCCACAACATAGGTACCCTTGGTTGGCACTGAAAGTCGTGGTCCTCACAGTAGCTACAGACAGCCACACAATAGGTTCCCTTGTTGGCACCGGGTGGGGGAGAAAGTCGTGGTCTCCACATAGCTACAGACACACATAGGGTTACCTTGGTTGGGCACCGAGATAGTCCTGGTCTCACATGTACCTACAGCCAACACATAGGGTTTACCTTGGTTGGCAAACTGAGATAGATTTGGTCTCAACAGTAGCCACAGCCACACCTAGGGTTACCTATGTTGGCACCAGAGATAGTCGTGGTCTCAACAGAACTACAGCCACACATAGGGTTACCTTGGTTGGCCACCGAGAAGTCGTGGTCTCACAGTACTACAGCCACACAAAGGGTTACTTGGTTGCATCCGAGATAGTCCTGTCTCACAGTAAACCTACAGCCACAATGGTTACCTTGGTTGCCTGAGATAGTTGTGTCTCACAGTAGCTACAGCCACACATAGGGTTACCTTGGTTGGCACTGAGATAGTTGTGGTCTCACAGTACCTACAGCCACACATAGGGTTACCTTGGTTGGCACTGAGATAGTTGTGGTCTCACAGTAGCTACAGCCACACATAGGGTTACCTTGGTTGGCACATATGAAGGTGGAATAGTTGTGGTCTCACAGTACCTACAGCCACACAATGGTTTACCTTGTTGGCACTGAGAATAGTTGTGGTCTCATCAGTAGCTACAGCCACACAAATGGTTTACCTTGGTTTGCACTGAGATAGTTGTGTCTCACAAGTACCTACAAGCCACACAAGGGTTACCTTGGTTGGCACTGAGATAGTTGTGGTCTCACAGTAGCTACAGCCACTCATAGGGTTACCTTGGTTGGCACTGAGATAGTCGTGGTCTCACAGTAGCTACAGCCACACGTAGGGTTACCTTGTTGGCACCGAGGATAGTCGTGGTCTCCAAGTAGCTACATCCACACATAGGGTTTACCTGGTTGGCACCAGATAGTCCTGGTCTCCACAGTACCTACAGCCACACATAGTACATAGGGTTACCTTGGTTCTGGCACTGAGATAGTTGTTGGTCCTCACATAGCTACAGCCGACACATAGGGGTTTATCCTTGGTTGCACTGAGATAGTTGTGGTCTCACAGTAACCTACCCCCCACCATCACACAGGTTACCTTGGTTTGGCAGTTTGGTCGAGAAGTTGAGTCCTCACAGTAGCTACAGCCACACAATAGGGTTACCTTGTTGGCACTGGATTAGAATGAGGCCTCACATGTAACCTACAGGCCACACATAGGGTTACCTTGGTTGGTCACTGAAGATAGTTGTGGTCTCACAGCGTAGCTACAGCCACACAAAGGTTTACCTTGGATGGCACTGAGGATAGTTGTGGTCTCACAGTAACCCTACACCACACATAGGTTACCTTGGTTGGCACTGAGATAGTTGTGGTCTCACAGTACCTACAGCCACACATAGGGTTACCTTGGTTGGCACTGAGATAGTCGTGGTCTCACAGTAGCTACAGCCACACGTAGGGTTACCAATTTGTATTTGAAACATTTGGCACTAAAATATGAAAAAAATTATGAAAAATGACCAAAAAAAGACACATATAGATATTACTATTATATGATATTATTATTATTATAAAAGTTATTATATTTTATTATTATTATTATTTATTAATTATTATATTATTATTATTATTATATTATTATTATAATAAATTTAAGGAACTGAAGCATAGATTCATTTCCCTAGATCAAGAGCCTTCACCAATGTACGTGCTACTACTACTAGTAATAATAATATATTTGACATGAAACATAGATGTAACAAGTAATTATAGTATTGGTAGTACAGCTTAAAATGACAGCTTAAAATTAACTTAAAATTAACTAAGCAATGATAGGTTCAGTGGTAAAAATTACCAACAATAATAATAATAATAATACAATATAACAGTAAAAATATGAAAATGGCTTTCATTGTTCCAGTTTTATTATGATATGTACACATTGTCATAGGTAGTAGGTTGGTAACAGCAACCCGCCCAGGGAGGTACAACCGCCTGTGGTAGTAGGTTGGTAGACAGCAACCGCCCAGGAGGTACTACCGTCCTGTGGTAGTAGGTTGGTAGACAGCAACCGCCCAGGGAGGTACTACCGTCCTGCCAAGTGAGTGTAAAACGAAAACCTGAAATGTTTTTACATGATGGAATGGATTTGCTGGTGTCCTTTTTTCTGTCTCAGAACATGCAAGATTTCAGGTATGTCAGTGCACTTCTACTACACTTAGTCACACTACATGTACAAGCATATATATACACACCGCCTTTACCCCCCCCCCCCCCCCCCCCCTGGGTTTTCTTCTATTTTCTTTCTAGTTCTCTTTATTCTTGCGTTTATTCCTCTAACTCCATTGGAAGTGGAACAGAATTCTTCTTCCATCCGTCAAGTCATGCGTGTTGTAAGAGGTGACCTAAAATGCCGGAGCAATGGCTAGTAACCTCTTCTCCTGTATATATTGCTAAATGTAAAAAGGAGAAACTTTCTTTTTCCCTTGTGGGCCCCACCCCCCGCCGCCTCGGTGGGATATGGCCGTGTTGAAAGAAGGGGGGGAGAAGATGGTAAACGATTCTGTAACCTTGCAAAGAAATAAATATTTTATTTATTTATTTATATTATTTATCCCATTGACGTCGCATCCACCAAATCCTGAGGTGTCTCCTGGTGTTCGCAAAACATATTTGAAAAAAAATTTTTTTCTTATGAAATGTAGAGAGAATTTTTTCTTTCCCGATGGTAATGACACCAAAAGTACGAAATTTGATGTGAAAATTTTATGAATTAAACGCTTCATGGAAGATTAGCGAACCTCGCGATATTTACGAATAAACGATTTTTGCCCACTTTGAGCCCCCTATTTTTTAGCTAATACCATTGTCCAGTCGAACCAAACAACATAGCTATTTCTTTAGAATTTCTTTGTTATCGATTGGGTACAAGAAACTGCCCATTTACTGATTTCCAACTACCCACTAAAGTGGTCAGAAATTGGCAATTTGCCAATTTCATGCAAATTAAAAAATAATGCCAATTTCAAAATAGGGTCCAGAATGAACAATGCAGGTTAATAAGTATAGTTAATAATAAAATAAGTTAAATAAGTATATTAATAAGTAAATAAGGTTAAATAAAGTGCAGATATCCAATAACTAGCTACAAGCAGTATTAAAACAGGGAAGTGTTTTTGGGTATGCCACAAATAGGAACAATCTGGTGGACTAAAATCACAAGGTATTTAAAAAGACAACATCAAAGCTTGCTTTCATAGAAAACCTGGAAGCTTTCTACAACAGATGGGAACATAAACAAGTCTGGGCTGAATGGTACTGCTGCCCTAGATACTGACACATGTAGTCAGAAACTGTAAGGCAGGAGGTGATGTCCTGGTAGTCAGTAATATGTGGGGCGATAGAGCTGTCCCTGGGATAGCAGATAATGGTGAAGCTGGAGATGCTGTCCTGGGAGACAGTAATGGTGAAGCAGGAGATGCTGATCCTGGGAGAAGGTAATGGTGAGAAGCTGGATGTGCTGTCCCTGGGAGACAGTAATGGGAGCTGGAGGTGCTGTCCTGGGAGACATTAATTGTGAAGCTGGAGGTGCTGTCCTGGGAGACAGTAATGGTGAAGCTGGATTGTGCTGTCCCCTGGAGACAAGAAATGGTGAAGCTGGAGGTGCTGTCCTGAGACAGTAAAGGTGAACTGGATTGCTGTCCTGGGAGACAGTAATGGTGAAGCCTGGAGGTGCTGTCCCCTGGAGACAGTAATGGTGAAGCTGGAGGTGCTGTCCTGGGAGACAGATAATGGTAAGCTGGAGGTGCGTCCTGGAACAGTAATGTGAAGCTGGAGTGCTTCCTGTGAGACAGTAATGGGTGAAGCTGGAGAATATTGTCCAGAAGTCCGGGAATTAAACGCAGGAAGGAAATACATATAAAAGACCTCAAAGGGACAGGAGCCGTAGTGGGGAACACAAGTGAAGTCAAAGAAAGATTAACCAATATGCAAACTAGAAATACCACAGGTAATATCAAACAGAAGAGGACTCCACCTAGCAATAGTGAGGATAAATTAACCGAAAAGAAAAAAAAAAAAAAAAAAAAAAAAACAAAAGAAAAAACCAACTGGTGGGGAGCTCCATTGTTGGTGCTAGGGAGGCTAGGACTAAGACAGGTAAACATGCACCAACAGGGAATACAGTCACAGAAACCCAAGCAACGAAAACCAAGCCCCTGTGCCCATACTATGCACTTGTATCGTGCAAGACATGGGAAACGGAAAAACAGACGTGACGTTGCAACTATGACCCCTCAAGACCACCCTAGAAAATGCAATGCCCATATTACAACAGGAAATGCAAACTCCCTTCCTGTAAGCTTTTTTCACCCTGAAATGTGTACCTCTTTCAGTACAAGGAAAGACTGTGCTATAACTTAAATTGCCAGGGGCCACACCATCTAAAAAGTTTACAAATGCAACAAAACATCCAGTCCATGGGAAAACCTTGGTAGCCACAGCCACTCAAGAGGAGAGGTGTTTATAGTGCCGGAAAGGAAAAAAAACAGCAGGAATGGCAGAACAACATACACCAAATCCAGTCATTCCTGAGTTGAACCACAGTCGATGGCCTCCACTCCAACCAACAGATACAGATACTAATGCCGGAAAAAAAATCCCCTCCCCAGTACCAACAATACCACCAGTGCCTCTATTACATTCATTCTTTTGCAAATATACAGAGGTTCTAAAAAAAAGCCAGCTAACAAACAACAAAATACCTTTCATTCCGTGGACTGCTTGCCAGATGCAAAAGGCAATGTTTGCGCTTTCCACTGAGACCCACAAAAAGGATCACTTGGACAAACGAAGTAGATCCCAGTTACAACCTATACAGATGTAGAGAGTGAACAGGTAAAAGGGGGGGGGGGGGTTGGCCTTTTAACATTGCAGAGTCACTTGTTTGCACAGAACCTCCTGTATAGAGTCAGGAAAATCTTAAGCGGGAGAATAATGAACACAATACACCAATGCATCACACGGGATGGAAAATTCATATCAAGTTTAGGAAAACAAATTGTAGGTCAACTGTACACAATCACAACGAGAATGATCTATCATGATTTCTCAGGGATACAATCTACAGAGGAAATAACTAAAAACCAATGTTCCAACATAAAAGTCTACGTAGTATAGTGTATTGTTTTAGCTCCATATTGTTCAAAATTTCATTGTACAATCTCTTAGTATTTAAATAATCAACTACCTCATTAGTGATTTTACTAGTAAGCATAAAATCACCTTATGTGGATTTATTCTTATTTACTATTGATTCGCCTGAACATTAAGCTGAATTGATACTTTCTCTGCCATAATACACCTCATATTTTTTAAAATACTAACAATTGATATTACTACTAAAATTAAAAAATATCATTTTTACTAAAATTCATTTACTCTTAACATTTTTGACATTTAATAACCAATTACTTGAATAATTACCTTTAACTGTTTTAATACCACATTAACAATCCTAGATTACTCTAAATTACCTTTAGCTGCAATATAACCTCATATAACTACCAGTGCAATATTGAATGAAATAAACAGTACTAATTCACTTTTTTTTGGTATTCATCTAATACTCTAGCTAAAATTTTTATTAAACACCATATGTATACTACCTAGGTCCTATTTAACTTTTTGTTACAATAAACAATATTTATACTCCGAAACATTTGTTCCAAATTTTCCAAGTTTTTATATTCAACCCCCAACCTTTTATTTGATCCTTTGTACCTGTGTACCTGGGTACCTGTCTACCATCTACTTTCATATTATTACCAAGACATTACCATTGTGATTTTTTACTTTTATTCTTTTGGTACATTAGTGTGAATTTTATTTTGTCAATTTAAATCTATAGTATAAACCATGATCTTGTCAACAACCCATACCAGAGCTCTATTGCATTCAGTACCATTTCAAATTGTATTTTTATATTATAAGTTATTATAATAATAATTCCTACATCTGTCCCATTTAACATTGCTTCCCATTACTCATTTAATTCCCAATATATAAATTCACCTTTTATTTAGCTTTATAAAACATCCTAATATTAATAATCCACAACTGTTAAAATAATCAAGGTGGCATATCTCAGGTGCTAAAGAAGAATAAGCTCACAATCTTGCCAAAATAATCAAAGCTCATTTATTCACACGCCTATATTAGTCCCTTTTAAATTATAATTTTAAACTATAATTCTAACTATAAAAAAATTACCTTTATAGTACTACCTACTATCATATTCCCAAGCACTTATTTATATGATCATCACATTAATAGTATTGTCCCGTTACTAGTAATTTTACTATTGTTAAATAATCAGTGCTATTTTTTAGCTTAAGAACTCTTTACATTGTTTTAATACTTAATACTAACTAAAGAAACACTACAATCTATTGCTTACAAGCATTGAACACTGAAACCAACCTCTTATTTAATGACTTAAAATGAATCAAACATACTGTAATTTACTACAACACTGCCAGAACATCAAGGCACTTCTCAGTGCCAACAACAACAAAATATCTTTAACTACAATATCAAACTTTAAGCAGGCATTAACGATACCTCATAGCATTACCTAAAAACCTTACATGCCAATATGTACCATCATTTAACAACTCAACTGAAACCTGCTAAACCAGAATAGTACAGATGTCTATGCATACCGGTTACACAGCCATACCACAACCCATGTATGCCAGACCAACAAGGGGGTGGCACAGCCATAAACTACTCTCAACCAACTAGAAGTATCACTATACTTCACAAGTGATGAAACATGGGAATAATAATAGCAAAATTCAAATCCAAATACCTACAAAAACCTCTCACATTGATAAACATCAACAGAGATTTCACAGTCAAACATTAAGCCAATTAGTCAAAATCTAGGAAGTATGATAAACTGATGCCTCATGAACAAAGATCACTTACTAACTCTCAGGTGAACTTCCAAATATAAAATCACCTGCAAGACCATGACCCACACGACCTTTACAGAATTCACAAACACAATGAGTAACTGTATGTTACACCAACAGTTACAAACCTACAAGATTACAGAGACTAGTGTTTCCCTACTTGTACCACATCTGGACAACACAAATCGCCTTTGGCAAAAAATCAGGCATAATAACAGATAAGCACCACAGACCACTACCCCTACTTCCTCATAACAACTCTTGGTAAACTACCCCAAGGACACTACTAAAGTCACCTTCAACTTCACAATGATGCAGCCATTAATAACTTCGCATCAGCATTAGCAAACATTGATTGTGCACACTGAGGCCGAGAAACTATACAGATATTGACGAAATGTGATTAAGAATTTTCTAAAAAGACCCCAATACCACTATAACAAGCACTGCCCTAAAAAAACTAAACAGATTGACAGCCAAAGAGACTGGAACAGTCCCTGCTAACACCCAGCATTCTCAAATCCATAAATACAAAACACCAATATTAAAAACATACAGAATGGTCACATAACCAGAGGACCAAACCAAAACGTTACTCGTCAATCCAAGACCCAGCCTGATAAGAAGGGCAAAAAAATTGGTATTATGAGAACAGATTTAACCAACTTAACAGGTGATATAAAAAAGACCTGGAAACACAATCTGAAATTCTGACCAAAAAAAGATATCACGAAATAGAGCGAAATAAAATAGGACAAAATCATTATAACCCCAACTCACCCACCAACAGATACAGCAAACAGGACTCAATGATATCTTCTCCACTATAGGGACAAAAACCCTGCCCATAAATTCCCAAGCTCATATACCCCAACCAAATAACTACCTCACCGCAACTACCCGACTACACTGTTCCTAGCTCCGACTACCACCCAACGAAGTCTCCTTATTATCATGCACTAAAAAAAACAAGGCAGAGATTTAAGTACCTTACCACCCTTTATATATAAAAAAGTGTCACAAGTGCTAACTCCAATCATTGCAACATCTTTATACAAATCCATTGAATCCTCCACCTTCCCAACAGTACTCAAAATAGCAAGGGTCACCCCGATCCACAAAGGAGGAGACTAAACAGAGTTGAATAACTATAGGCAATATCCAACTTACACCCTCTCTCCAAAAATCTTTGAATAAACCTACTTCAATAATCGAATCTACTCCTACCCTATCTCCCAAAACATACACAACAACCCCTACCCAATTTGTGATTCAGGCCCTAATAAAAATACTAATTATTGCTAATTGTACACATGCTAGAACATATATCATCAGCAATAGAGAAAAAAGAAAGTCCACTGGGGATCTTCATTGACTTACGAAAGCTTTTGATACAGTGAGACCATGGACTTTCTCCACTAAATTTTCACAACTATGGTATAAGAGTGCATCCTCGCAATTACCATCAATACATACCTCACAAAAAGAAAGCCAATATGTGGTAACGCCAAATGGGGCAAACACTCAAAAGGTTGGGTAAAAATTATGACGGTGTACTTTCCCTAATTTTGCTAGAGGATTTTTGAGAAATGTTCCTCTTGACTTTAAGGTATAACTTTGAGAGAAGGAATCTTGATGATTTTAATCATGCTTTACAGCTGGGTGATAGATTATCTAGCTAACCAAAAACTGATAAGTTACCACCCCAGAACTTATTAATGCATAAATGGTTAGAGTTTTCACCACAACCCACCAGTAGATTTAAGAAATTTCAAAGTTATTAGCCTCGCATTTTTTTCAGCCTCATAACCACTCAGAGTTTAATAACCTAAAATCCTCCAGTACATGCCCAGGAAAGTTTTAAGTCAGCTGTCACAGTCCAGGGATACAGGGAACCATGTAGGAAGAGCCCAGTTCCCCAGGGACAAGGAACCCCAGCCCTATCAAGTGGGCAGGGGCTCTTAACTTTATTACTGTACATAATTACAATAAACAGGGACACCTGCAGCCATATTACAGAAAATCTTAGCGACCAGGCTGCAGCAGATGCTTGATAATTTTTTGTGAAAAATCAAAAATTAACACTGGTTTATAAATGTATGTAGTTGTCTATGTAATAATGGTTCTCAGAAAGATGCTGTTTTTAGCATCATTGCCTTTCAATTGTAGATGCTGTTCTGGAGTCACCATTGCAGGAACAGAAACAAGTTTCTATGTTGACCTCACCTTGGAGGAATTTCGCCAAAGCTAGACACTTTATTTACGAGAATTCTGGACATGGCCCTCATAAATCTAGTGGAAAAGTCCCTGCCATGCCTTCCCTTTTCTGGGTTAGCAGAAGACATTTATTTATGTTAAGGGGCACGATGGATGTCTGTCCTTAGGTCATACTACTAGGACATAAATGACCAGCACTTTGTCTGAACAAAGCCAAAGTGAAGGAAGCCCACACAAGTTGCGTGACGTGTGTGGACCCTTGGAACAACAAGTCTGGTCTAAGGTGGATCCAAGTGTGTCTTGCTTTCATATGATGTTTTTGTATCATCTGTAAATATTGTCCATATAACAATGGAACCTCTGCTTACGAATTTAATCCTTCAGTGACCTTGTTCGTTTCCTGATTTGTTCATATGCTGGATTTAATTTTCCCTCATTAAATTAATTGAAATGCATTAATATTACTTTTCCATGGGAATTCCCCTGCTGTCAGGAGGCAAAGACAAAATATACTTAAGTATGATGCTTCGGGTTATTAATCACCATTCATCTAATATGAAACATAATAAACATATTAACAACATAGAAACAGAATATAATACTCTAAGAATGAATAAAAATAGGCCATAATGGTGGCAAGTGGATGGCAACGCTGGCAGTGGCAGAAAGCATCCACCATTACTCTCCACTCTAGTATCTTCCCTGTCCATAACCCACACCTAGCTTGTGTTTATCTTTGATTAGTGGTGAGGTGTATGTATGTACCCACAGGTGTAGTCCAATAAAGTAAATATTGGTGTAGAAAACGTGATCACACGAGGCCACGGTGGTGGTGCGGCCAGTTGTGGTGGTGGCTTTCAGCTGCCTCACTCTCTGCTACGGCATCATTTCATGCTGCTGCCCGTCACTCTGTTTGCTGCTTTCACCCTCTGCTGTAGCCGTCACTCACTCCCTGCTGCTGCTTCACACCACTGCTGCTGCCATCACTCTCTCTGCTGTTTGCCTCACTCCTCTGCTGCTGGCCCAGGCCTCACCCTGCTGCTGCTTCACTCTGTGCTGCTGCTGCCCACACTCAACTGCTTCACTCTCTGCTGCTGCCTTTTTTCCCAAAACACTAACTCAATAAACCCCCCCTCAAACATCCCTTCCCAAACCTCAACAGAACACATGACCATAACACAAGACACAGATCACCTTTGATGTTCCTCGTGTTCATCTCACAATATGCAAAAACTCAATGCACATAAAAGGCCCTAAAATCTGGAATTCATTACCTGTAAATATAAAAGAAACACTACCTTTTATAAGTTCAAGTCTCTACTCAAAGATCACTTACTCACCCAAAACCAAATAAATACTGAATAACTGAACCTATAAATTGTATATCTTAAATGTTTCTCACAATTATATCACATAAATGTTAAACCTAAAACCCAATCTAACTTTATTATTTTTAAATACACTACCTAACAGAATCCTTCAATATACCTGTCTATTGTAATACTCACTTGTGCTTTATAGTAATCTGTTTACATTAATGTTTATCACTGACTTCATCATTGCTTAGTTAATCTTAAGTTAATTTTAAGCCAGCCGTAATGCTATGCATAGTATAAGTGGCTTTGGCATACTGCTCTTATCTGTATTTTTTGTACCTCGTATGTGTGCACAAATTTATAAATAAATAAATAAATAAAATAAATAAATAAAAAAGAATTGCTAAATGCCTCAAATGATGTAGTGGAAGTTTTAGCAGTAAAGGTCGAGAACCAAAAACCTAGTCATTGTGGTAGTCTACAAGCCTCCGGATGCAACATCCCAGCAATTCCAGGAACAGCTGTTAAAAATTGACCACTGTCTGGAAAATCTTCCAGCTCCTGCACCCAACATCTTGCTCCTGGGGGATTTCAACTTAAGGCACCTAAAATGGAGGAATATAGCAAATAATATTGTTGCAGTAATAACACCAGGAGGCAGCTCTGATGAAAACTCACACTCACACGAGCTTTTAAATCTCTGCACAAAATTCAATTTAAACCAGCAAATAATAGAGCCTACTAGACTGGAGAATACACTAGACCTCATCTTCACTAACAATGATGATCTGATAAAACTGTCACCATATCAAAAACAATATACTCAGATCACAACATAAATGAGGTTCAGACATGTATGCGTGGAGCCCCAGACCGACATAATGAGACTAGTCACGAGGGAGCATTCACCAAATTCAACTTCAATAACAAAAACATAAAGTGGGACCAAGTAAACCAAGTCCTAACCGATATAAGCTGGGAAGATATACTAAGCAACACAGACCCCAACGTATGCCTAGAACAGATTAACTTGGTGCACTCGATGTATGCACAAGGCTTATTCCTCTAAGAAAAAGGAGGAGTAGATGTAAAATAGAAAGAGACAGGCGCTCCCTTATACAGGCGACGGAAAAGAATAACATAGCGGCTAAAAAGAGGTCAATATATCTGAAATGCGTAGGAGACACTGCTCAGAGAAATAGCAAGCAACGAACTTAAACTAAAGAATCTTATAGGAGTCAGGAATCGCGGGAAGAACTAAAAGCCATAAATGAAATCGAAAGAAACCCAAAGTATTTCTTCTCCTATGCCAAATCAAAGTCGAGAACAACATCCAGTATTTGGGCCCCTACTTAAACAAGATGGTCCTACACAGATGACAGCAAGGAAATGAGTGAGCTACTCAAGTCCCAATATGACTCTTTTTTAGCAAGCCGACTAACAGACTGAAGTCAAGATCAAAATGAATTTTTTATGAGAGAGCCACAAAATTTGGTTAACACAAGCCTATCCATGTTATCCTGATCGCAAAAATGACTTTCGAAACAGGCGATAAATGACATGCCCATGCACTCTGGCCCCAGGGCCAGACTCATGGAACCCGTGTTCATCAAGAACTGCAAGAAGCCCCTATCGACGAGCCTTTTCCATACTATGGAGAGGAGCATGACACGGGGGTCGTTCCACAGTTATAAAAACAACAGACATAGCCCCACTCCACAAAGGGGCAGTAAAGCAACAGCAAAGAACAACAGAACCGATAGCACTACATCCCAATCATAAAAAATCTCTGAAAGGGTCCTAAGAAGCCAGATCACCACCCATCTAGAAACCCTTCAGTTACACAACCCAGGGCAACGAGTTTTTAGAACAGGTCCTCCTGTCGGTCACCAACTATTGGATCACTACGACAAGTCCTCAAAAGCACTAGAAGATAAAAAGAATGCAGATGTAATATATACAGACTTGCAAAAGCCTTCGACAAGTGGTGACCCATGGGGTGTAATACGCACAAAATGCGTGCTAAAGGAATAACAAGCAAGTCTGTGATCGATGGATCTAAAATTTCGCTCACTAACAGCACTCAGAGAGTAGTCATCAACAGAGTAACACAGATCCGAGGCAGCTAACGTGGTGAAAGCTCGTTTCCACAAGGCACAGTACTCGCTCCTATCTTGTTCCTCATCCTCATATCCGAACATAGACAAGGATGTCAGCCACCGCACCGTCTTCCTTTGCAATGTCACCCGAATCTGCATGACAGTGTCTTTCCATTGCAGACACTGCAAGGCTCCAGGCGGACATCAACCAAATCCTTTCTGGGCTGATCGAAAACTATATGAAGCTTCAACGATGAGAAATTTCAACTTACTCTCGTGGTACCCCCCGTCAGAGCATAAACGATGGCCATCGCTTAGCGAGTTTTTTTTCCGCACTAACGATTACTTTTTTATCCGCAAAATTTTTGCCTGCCGCATACCGATTAAACCCGTCATCCGATGATTTCGTCCGAGACGCGTCCAATGTGCCCTCATCCACTCACATGTGCCGCTCCGTCCCATTGTTTACCAGCCAGCCTCCGCGGAAACATCCCAACATACACTCGGAATAATTTCGTATTATTACAGTATTTTCAGTGCGTTTCTGGAAAATAAGTGACCATGGGCCCCAAGAAAGCTTCTATGCCACACCTGTGGAAAAAGGGTGAGAATTAGTATGGAAATTAAGAAAGGATTTTGAAGGGTTGGGGCTAACCCTGAGAAAGCCTATGCCATTTGTGGAATCCATTGTGCCTACTTTCAAAGATTAAGGGAAATGTGTGCACAGTGTGTTGAACTGCAAAACCGTATAAATGAAAATCACCCTGCACACAGCATGTTGCAAGCCGTGCTGGTGACTATTTCAATAACCAATGGTTGTGCCCATTTTAGAAAATCGTAAAGGAACGGGAAGGTACAAGAGCTCTATGTGGACAGATTTGTGTGCACAGGAGGTCCAGTGACTCTCAAGCTGGTCCTAGTGGCATTAAAAGAAGAAGGGAAGTGAACCCCGGAAAAGGACTTGCTACCCTCAGTCGTAACGGAAAGGGGATTCCCCTTCTAAACAGTAAAGAAGCATAATTCTCTCCCCTCCCTCTCCACCCATCAATCATCACCAATCTTCAATAAAGTAAGTGTCATTTTAAATTGTGCATGCTTTTCAGTGTTGTGTATCAAAATTAAAATTTCATGTGGTTCAAGAAGAATTTTCTCTTTTGGGACATACTGTAGTGGCCGTGGCTTGCAGCGGGATGAAGGATGGGATTTCCGAGTGAGGATTTACTTGCGAGGGTGACGACGCATGGTTCTCCTTTATTCTTGCGTAAGAGCGTGGTACCGAGGGGGGGGTATGCGTAGGCATTAATGCAAGTGGATTGGGGACACAAGCTAATATCGAGCGGAGTTGTGATAATACTCGGGGGGTTGAATGACTATCGGGGGGCTCAGGGATGGGGGGAACGGGGGTTGGTTATGTGTGGGTAACTGCTGAGTACACAGAAATGGTAAACACGAGGAAATTAAATGTTTCATCAGAGTACAAAACTAAATTCTGGCCACAAAATAGAGCGAAACACCTACGTCAAAGACCTGGGAGTTACATGTCGGAGGATCTCACTTGCAAGGAACATAACATTGTATCAATCGCTTCTGTTACTAGAAAAATGACAGGATGCGGTGTGGGGGCATATTGAAACCTTCAAAACTAGGAGGCAAGCCCATGATGACACCTTCAGGTCACTTGTTCTATCCTAGGCTAGAATATTGCTGCACACTAACAGCACTTTCAAGGCAGGTGAAATTGCTGACCTAGAAAATGTACAGAGAACCTTCACGGCAACGCATAACGGAGATAAAACACCTCATTACTGGGAGCGCTTGAGGTTCCTGAACCTGTATTCCCTGGAACGCAGGCAGGAAGATACATGATTTATGTACACCTGAAAAATCCTAAGAGGGACTAGTACAGAACTTGCACACGAAAATCACCGCTACGAAAAGCAAAAGACTTGGCAGACGATCAACATCCCCCAATTAAAAGCAGGTGTCACTAGCACTTAAGAACCATACAATAAGTGTCAGGGGCCTGAGACTGTTCAACTGCCTCCCAGCATACATAAGGGGGATTACAACTGGACCCCCTGGCAGTCCTTCAAGCTGGCACTGGACAAGCACCTAAAGTCGGTTCCTGACCAGCCGGCTGGCTCTACGTTGGGTTGCTGCAGCCAGCAGTAACAGCTTGGGGGTTTTTTTTTTTTTTTTGAGAAAAAAGTTTAAATTAGGTTTTTTCTCTGGGGAGGTTGGGGGCTCTGAGCCACGGGGGCGGGGGGGCGGGGGGGGAGGGGGGGGGGGGGGGGGGGGGGGGGGGGGGGGGCCTGTCCGACGGGGCCGCGGTGCGTTGACCCCCGGAAACTCCTCTCCAGGTAAACTCCAGTCACTATCATCTTCAGGATGGATTTGGGTAGCAACAATAAACCATCCACAACCATCTACATGGTGGATAAGGGGTAGCACAATAAACCATCCTCATCTACATAATGGATATGGAATGCTACAACCAGTCACAACCAAGCTAGCAGGATGGCTAAGGGTAACACGATAAACCATCCACTACCATCTACAGGATGGATATGGTTAGCATAAACAACCATCCAACAACCAACTGCGCAGGAAGGACAGGGACACCCCCTGACCCCCCGCGGCCCGCCAGCCCCACACCCCCCTCAGTTCACATGGACGCGCCCCCAAACCCCTACACTACCCCACAACCAGGCTGTGTCACAGTACTCGACAATAAACCAGCCCCAACCATCTTACAGGAGTATATGGGTAGCACAATAAACCAGCCACTTGACCATCCTCGCTTCAGGCACATTGGGACTCCCCTTCCCCCCTCCCCACCCCACAACCCGTCAGTCACATGTCGCCCCACCCCCCTCCCCGCGACCCCACCTCAGCATGAACTTTGGACGCCCCCTCCACCCTCCCCACCCATCTCCATGCATTACACATTTACGCCCCTCCGACCCGCCGTCCCCACCCACACCCGGTCATTCACAATGACTTCTCCCCTACCCCCGTAACCGTACTTATGACCAAGTCATCCCACCAGGATGGAAAATGGGGTAAGCACAATAAACCAGCCACACTACCAACCACAGATGTGATATGGGTAGCACAATAAAACAGACCACTACCATCCGCTGATGGCTTACTCAGGCGTAGCACAATAAACCAGCCACTACCATCTACCCTTAAAGGCTCATTGTATCTGCCCCCAACCACCATCCACTCCCATCCCTCATATATATATCAGTCCATGTCTCATGCTACCAGCCATATCATCGCACCAGTCCTCCCCCAAACCCTACCAACCCGGAAGGAAAATGGAAGCAACACAAACCCATCCCCTCCCCACACCCTCATGTACTAGGTATAGCCCAATAACCCCTCCCCCTAACCAACAACCCGGAAGGAATCAGGGACGCACCTCAAAACCATCCCCTGACCAACTACAGGGATGGTATAAGGTAGCACAATAAACCAGCCCCTACCAAACCGACCTGATGGGGATATGGGTAGCCCAAAACACCAGCCACTACATCTACAGGAATGGATATGGGTAGACAATAAACCCACCACACCATCCGCAGGATGGATATGGTAACACAATAAACCACCACTACCATCCACAGATGGATATGGGTAGCACAATAAACCAGCCACTAACCAACCGCATGATGGATCATGGGTAGCACAATAAACCACAAAAAAGGGGCTACCATCTACAGGATGGATATGGGTAGCACAATAAACCAGCCCACTACCATCCACAGGATGGATATGGGGTAGCACACTAAACCACACTACCATCTACAGGATGGATTATGGGTAGCACAATAAACCAGCCACAACCATCCCTACAGGATGGAAATGGGGTAACACAATAAACCAGCCCTACATCTACAGGATGATATGGGTAGCACAATAAACCAGCCACTACCATCTGCAGGGCATGGATATGGGTAACACAATAAACTCAGCCACTACACTACAGGATGGAATGGGAGCACAATAAACCAGTCACTACCATCTACAGGATGATATGGGTAGCACAATAAACCAGCCACTACCAACATACAGGATGGATAAGGGTAGCACAATAAACAGGCCACTACCATCCGCAGGATGGATATGGTACACAATAAATCCACAGACCACTACTCATCTACAGGATGGATATGGGTAGCACAATAAACCAACACTACCATCCGCAGGATGGATATGGTAGCACAATAAACCAGCCACTACCATCTAAACAGGATGTAATGGGTATCACAATAAACCAGCCACTACCCATCCCAGGATGGATATGGTAGCACAATAAACCAGCCACTACCATCCCACAGGATGGATATGGTAGCACAATTAAACCAGCCCACTACCATCCGCATGATGGATAGGGTAGCACAATTAAACCAGCCACTACCATCTACAGATGGATACTGGGTAGCCACAATAAACCAGCCACTAACCATCCACATGATGGATCATGGGTTAGCACAATAAAACCAGCCAACTACCATCTACAGGATGTGATTGGGTAAGCACAAAAAACACAGCCACTACATCTACAGGATGGATATGGGTAGACACACTGAACAAGCCACTACCATCTACAGGATCGGCTATGGGTACACAATAAACCAGCGCACCTGAATGGCAAAATCTAATCAATAAGTGTTTATTTAAAGTGTTTTATAGTGTTTTAACACCATGGTTTAAATATTTTATCAGCGTTTTAAGATTGTTTATATTGTTTCCAGTGCTTTTTATAGTGTTTAAGCAACGTTTTACCAGTGTTTTATCACTGTTTTGTTAGTGTTTTATTGTTTTATCTAGTGTTTTATTATTTTATGATTGTTTTTATTTTTTAGTGTTTTATCGGCGTTTTAAAGTGTTTTATCGGTTTTTTATAGTTTTATCAGTGTTTTATCATTGTTTTATTAGTGTTTTATTGTTTTATCACTTTTTATTAGTGTTTTATTGTTTTATCACTCTTTTATTAGTCTTTTATTGTTTTATCGATTATGGGTGTTATATCAGCTTTTATTGTACGAGTGCTCTATGGGTGATTTTCAGTGTTATATGGTGTTTTATCAGTGTTTGTTTTACCAGTGTTTTATAGGTGTTAAATAAGTGTTTTGTTATTAACATGGTTTATGGGTGTTTTATCCAGTGTTTTATTGGTGTTTTTATCAGTGTTTGTTTTACTAGCACTTACTAGTGTTTTTATCAGTGTTTTGTTTTTACTAGCATTTATCTAGTGTTTTATTCAGGTTTTTATGTTTTGTTTAATCAGTGTTTGTATTACCATATTTATGGGTGTTTTATCATGTTTTATGGTGTTTTATCAGTGTTTTTATGTTTTTATCATGTTTTACTATTGTTATACAGTGTTTTCATCAGTGTTTTATGGGTGTTTTACAGTGGTTTTTATGGTGTTTTGATCAGGGTTTGTTTTACTAGTGTTTTATGGAGGTTTTAACAGTGCTTGTTTTACTAGTGTTTTACCAATGTTTTATGGGTGTTTTATCAGTGTTTTATGGGTTTTTTTATCAGTGTTTGCTTTACTAGTGTTTTCTAGTGTTATACTAGTGGTTTTACTATGTTTTTACTAGTGTTTTATCAATGCTTGTTTTACTAGTGTTTTACCAGTGTTTTATGGGTGTTTTATCAGTGTTTTATAGGTGTTTTTATCATGTTGTGTATTTTTAAGTGTTTTACTATGTTTTATGGGTGTTTTACAGTGTTTTGGGGTGGTTTTATCAGTTTGTTTTACTAGTGTTTTATCATTTGGTTTTACTATTGTTTTTATCAGTTGTCTTACTAGTGTTTTTATTGGTGTTTTATCAGTGTTTTAAAGACTTTTATCAGTGTTTTTTTACTATGCTTTTTATGGTTTTTATGCAGTGGTTTCTGGGAGTTTATCATTTGTTTTACTATTGTTTATCAGTTTATTTACTAGTGTTTTTTATGTGTGTTTATATCAGTGTTTTATGGTGTATTTATCAGTGTTTGTTTCACTAGTGTTTACCAGTGTTTTATGATGTTTTATCAGTGTTTTTGGTGTTTTCAGTTTGTTTACAGTGTTTTTACTAGTGTTTTATCAATCTTGGTTTTACTAGTGTTTTACCATGTTTTATGATGTTTTATCAGTGTTTATAGGTGTTTTACCAGTGTTTGTTTTTACTAGTGTTTTACCAGTGTTTTATGGGTGTTGTGGAAAATATTTTAATTTTCCGAAACTATAGTGCCTAATAGGTGTTTAATGTGTCGATATGGGTCAAAAATGTATTTGAAAATAGGATAGATCACGAAGGAGTTCAGTCCCTTTGCGCATGCACATAGAGTGCAGGGGTAAGGTCGACTCGGGGATGGGAGAGCGGGAGTGTTTCTGAATGTAGTGAGGAGGCTGGGCAAGCATGGAACCAGGAAATTGGCTTCACTGCGCCTAAGGATTAATATAGGCCTCATTTCATAATAGGAAGTGTCGTATGTTCCTGGTGGAGAGTGAGGGAACGTGATTTACTGGACCACCGTAATAGAGTGGTAAAATGAGAGAATAAGGGTAGGACCGGTTTGACTGGCGCATCACCAAGGACTGTGTCCCGGGAAAATTACACCTTGTTTAATCATCACTCATCGGTCCTCAGATACTAATGGAGTGATCCCTAATGTGTATAATAATTATGAACCATTAAATCGTTCTTGTGAATTGTAATTAATTTAATGATAATAACAGCTAAGTTTAAGAGAATGCGTGAAGTGCAATAAAAGCGCCTTGCTCGAGTAACACGCAAGACCTCATGTTCCCGACACGAGGAAAGTGAAGTTCATGGAGTCACGACTTCTAAACCGGACAAACCGACAGGATACCTCAGTCCTCTGAATAAGAACCGTTGTCGTGTAGCAGACATCGTAAATGAGATGGTTAATGGAGGAACAAAGTAGTATCAATCACCCACAGTTAAGTAACTCTTCTAGTTATAGCAGACTGATACTGGCAGTTAGGTATGTTTAAATTGTATAGGTTATGGGTGATCCAGCTACATCAATGACCACCAAGAATATCTGGTAAAGTGGGATTATGTACAAGTGTTTTTCCTTGATGGATATATCCATGTGTAACCTACCCCCCCTTCATTCAGTTAAACTATTATAATTTATACAGTCCACACTTAATTAGTAGCGCCGTACTTGAGGGTGCTACCCAATTTATACTGGTCTCGGATAGATATGGATAAGATTGTGAGGGTCGAGGGGCCACCTGCAGTGACCAGAGGTGGTTAAGTTTACTCACATGTCTACACGGGGTGACTACGGTAAACAATATCGTTGTTATCTCCCAAGGAGATTACTCGTATGCATGTAATGTTGAAGTATGTACAAGTAATCAACCCTATAAAATTTTCCACAGGTGTTTTATCAGTGTTTTATGGGTGTTTTATCAGTGTTTGTTTTACTAGTGCTTTATGGGTGTTTTATCAGCTTGTTTTACTAGTGTTTTATGGGTGTTTTATCAGTGTTTTACCAGTGTTTTATGGGTGTTTTATCAGCTTGTTTTACTAGTGTTTTATGGGTGTTTTATCAGTGTTTGTTTTACTAGTGTTTTACTAGTGCTTTATCAGTGTTTTATGGGTGTTTTATCAGTGTTTGTTTTACTACTGCTTTACTAATGTTTTACTAGTGTTTTACTAGTTTATATTAAAGGTCCCTGAGAGAGTCACTTGTTACTGTTTACAAGAAGCAGCAGGAGACTTACTGTTGCTGTTACTGTTGCTGTTACTGTTGAGGTTATGACCTTAACTACTGTTGCACACTGTTGTGCAGCTGTCTGCTGCTTCACCTGACAGTCAACAGTTGTTGAACCGCTGTCAGCAGCAGTTATAACTGCTGTTTGCGCTGTTGCTGTTAGTCATACACTGTCTTTTTGGTGTCAGGAGCGCTGTTAGTCATGTCCACTGGTTGTCAGGAGAGCTTTAGTCCTGTCACTGGGGTCAGAGAACTGTTTAGTCATGTCACTGGTGTCAGGAGAGCTGTTAGTCATGTCAACGGTGGACAGGAGGACTGTTAGTCATGTCACTGGTGGTCAGGAGAGCTGTTAGTCATGTCACTGGTGGTCAGGAGAGCTGTTAGTCATGTCACTGGTGGTCAGGAGAGCTGTTAGTCATGTCACTGGTGGTCAGGAGAGCTGTTAGTCATGTCACTGGTGGTCAGGAGAGCTGTTAGTCATGTCACTGGTGGTCAGGAGAGCTGTTAGTCATGTCACTGGTGGTCAGGAGAGCTGTAGTCCATTGTCACTGGTGGTCAGGAGAGCTGTAAGTCCCCATGTACACTGTGGTCAGAGAGACTGTTAGTCATGTCACTGTGGTCAGAGACAGGTTGTCATGTCACTTGTGGTCTGGAAGCTGTTAGGTCATGTCACTGGTGGTCAGGAGACGCGTTAGTGCTGTTAGGCATTCACTGTGGGTCAGAAGAGCTGTTTAGGAGCTGTTAGTCCATGTCACGGTTGTCAGAGAGCTGTTAGTGCTGTTAGCCGTCCACGTGGTCTCCACACAGAAGAGCTGTTAGTGCTGTTAGTCATGTCACTGGTGGTCAGGAGAGCTGTTAGTGCTGTTAGGCATGTCACTGGTGGTCAGGAGAGCTGTTAGTCATGTCACTGGTTGTCAGGAGAGCTGTTAGTGCTGTTAGGCATGTCACGTGGTCAGGAGAGCTGTTAGTCATGTCACTGGTGGTCAGGAGAGCTGTTAGTGCTGTTAGTCATGTCACTGGTGGTCAGGAAAGCTGTCAGTCATGTTACTGGTGGTCAGGAGAGCTGTTAGTCATGTCACTGGTGGTCAGGAGAGCTGTTAGTCATGTCACTGGTGGTCGGGAGAGCTGTTAGTCATGTCACTGGAGGTCAGGAGAGCTGTTAGTACTGTCTGCATGTCACTGGTGGTCAGGAGAGCTGTTAGTGCTGTTAGTCATGTCACTGGTTGTCAGGAGAGCTGTTAATCATGTCACTGGTGGTCAGGAGAGCTGTTAGTCATGTCACTGGTGGTCAGGAGAGCTGTTAGTCATGTCACTGGTGGTCAGGAGAGCTGTTAGTGCTGTTAGGCATGTCACTGGTGGTCAGAAGAGCTGTTAGTGCTGTTAGTCATGTCACTGGTTGTCAGGAGAGCTGTTAGTCATGTCACTGGTGGTCAGGAGAGCTGTTAGTGCTGTTAGGCATGTCACTGGTGGTCAGAAGAGCTGTTAGTGCTGTTAGTCATGTCACTGTTGTCAGAGATGCTGTAGTCTGATCACTGTGGTCAGGAGAGCTGTTAGTGCTGTTAGGCATGTCACTGGTGGTCAGAAGAGCTGTTAGTGCTGTTAGTCATGTCACTGGTTGTCGGGAGAGCTGTTAGTCATGTCACTGGTGGTCAGGAGAGCTGTTAGTGCTGTTAGGCATGTCACTGGTGGTCAGGAGAGCTGTTAGTCATGTCACTGGTGGTCAGGAGAGCTGTTAGTCATGTCACTGGTGGTCAGGAGAGCTGTTAGTCATGTCACTGGTCATTAGAGCTGTTAGTCATGTCACTGGTGGTCAGAAGAGCTGTTAGTCATGTCACTGGTTGTCAGGAGAGCTGTTAGTCATGTCACTGGTCATTAGAGCTGTTAGTCATGTCACTGGTGGTCAGGAGAGCTGTTAGTCCCATGTCACAGTTGTTCAGGAGAGCTGTTAGTCATGTCACTGGTCATTAGAGCTGTTAGTCATGTCACTGGTGGTCAGGAGAGCTGTTAGTCATGTCACTGGTGGTCAGGAGAGCTGTTAGTCATGTCACTGGTGGTCAGGAGAGCTGTTAGTGCTGTACTTACCTAATTGTGGTTGCAGGGGTCGAGACTCAGCTCCTGGCCCCACCTGGGAAGACAGTGATGGAGTGAATGATGATGAAAGTTTTTCTTTTTCGAGCCGCCCGGCCTTGGTGGGAGACGATTGATGTGTTAATAAAGTGTTATATTTATGTTATATCGAAGTTTGCTATACTGATGTTATATCAAGGTTTACTATATATATATCAAGGTTGTTATATTGAAGTTTACTATATTTATGTTGCTATATTGAGGTTTGCTATACTGATGTTATAGCGAGGTTGTTTTATCAAGGTTTGTTATGCTGAGGTTTTTGTTACATCAAGGTTTCTGTATCATGATATAAATAAATAATAATATGTAATAGTAATAATATATCAGGTTAGTACAAATAATCTTTAAGCCGAGTTTTACATAAAATTGTGGCAGTTGTGCTGTAGTGGTGGTGTAAAGGTGAGCCCGTTTGGGTTTGACCTCTGTAGGGTCAAACTGATTGCATACTCGTTCCCCACTGCTGTTGCCCCAATGTCTTAAATCCGGCCCGCATAAAGATAACATTATGTCCATAAATCGTAATAACTTCTTACCGCTGTCTTGGCCCCGCCTGGATATAAGGACCCAATGGTAATAAGTACAAACTCAAGTGATTATAAAGGCAACTACCCCAGTGTATTGAGAACAAAGAAAGAAGAACACTGCAACAGTCCAACTGGACCATGTGAGCAGGTCCACCTCCTGGCTTAAGCCACTGACACGAACCTAGGTCAGGTCAAGGGACCACAATGGTAATATGGTCAAGGACTACAAAGTAATAAGTAAAGACTCCAATGGAAATAAGTTATCATTGACTTTATTGTGTTTTCGAGGTGGGTAATTTACATTATTTATGAGAATTGTAATTATGTTTACCTGTACCTCATAAACTTACTTGGCAGTGATGGAGCTCATATTAGGACAGTACACAATTATTTAATATTTTTGGTTCATGGTAAAACATTATAAAAGTTTTGGTTAATGAGTCAAAGGGGTTTGGGTAATAGTGTGGTGAATTAAAATTGACAAAAATTGTTCACTCATTGTGCATAATTAACGTTGTCTTTGGTTCCTTCAGACAGCGTATGTGATGGAGAAGGAAGATAGCAACGTGGCCCTGCTTATATATGGCAGTTCCTGAGTATCTATATGTCAGAGGATGAAGGTCCCAAGACTGATGCAGCTGAGGGTTCCAAGTTGGACGATCCACTCGATGTCACTGATACATCGTTGTTGCCATGGATAGACCAACAGGTACTTGCTAATAACATACTCAACGCCTCTTTTGTATAGCAGAAACTATACAGTAGAACCCTTGTATCTGTGGATTCACTTTCCAAGGGATTCATATCCCAAGGTTTACCCTTAATTTTCACATAATTATGACACCAAAGCACGAAATGTAGAGATGGTGGTAGTTCCTCAAAGTCTAAGAGAAGCCGTCAAGTGCTTCCCATCAGTGAAAAAGTGTCGGTTTCTTTACTTATTGTTGTAAGTTATCAATTAAACTTATCGTGGGTATGTGAACTCGAACTCTCTACAGAAGTATAAGGGTTGGCTACTACCCCAGTTTTTGGGCATCCACAGTAGGTCTTTGGAATGTATCCCCTGAGGATACCCGGGCGCTACTATATTTGTACTTTTTTGAGCGCCTCTTGAAATTCACCTAGATCTATAATTAACCCATAAATGGTCCAAGCAGATCTACGTTCACATGTGTAGCGCTACAAAAGTAGATCTAAGTTTTTTATACATATTTTCAAATATAACAAAAAAAAGTAGATCAAAGTTTTTTTACACATTTTCAAATGTAGAAAAACAAAAAGAAGATCTACTTTTTTTGCATACTTTCAAATGTTGAAAAAACATATATACGTTTGGACCGTTTATGGGTTAATAATAAGGAAAAAAATATTTTATTTCAGCCTGATAGAATGTTTGTAGAGAGATTGGTGACACTTGGTGTGTGTGTGTGCAGAAACCCAGAGTTATGAAGAACATTTTGGGCTCTTCAAGGTATGCAAAGTGTGTGTGATAGTGGAAAATTGTACATATATAGTGTAAAATTTGCAAATGGTGTTGAACAATTGCACTCAGAACTGAATTTCACATTTGATCTAAGTTTTTTTCCAAGTGTATTGAGTGTTCATAATAGTGGCAATTTGCACTTGCTATTAGCTATTGCAAATGCCTATTGAAAAATATGCTTGAAATAGAAGTATACTACTATAAAGTATTTTCATGCTCAGTTCAATTTTGAATGTACTTTTTTTTAATTGTATTTGCAAAATATTGCAGGAACGTTTTATAATCGAAGTTACTGCAATTTCATATATCTCGTCCAGGGTTTACATGTTTGGCTGTGTTTTCTCCGTCTCTCTTGAATTCTAAGGTATTTGTTTTCTTGATACAGAGAGTTCCCCATGTAGTCTTCCTCTTATCCAGTGTTCCACATTTCTGTTGGGTTTTCAACTCAGTCATTTTCACTAGATGCTAACATTGTATAGTGCAGTACCATTACCGTTTATGAGCCATGCAGGCTCGTCAGGTACTGGCCTTGTCAACCAGGGCTCGTCGGTACTGGCCTGGTCAACCAGGCTCGTCTGGTACTGGCCTGTCGACCAGGCTCGTCTGGTACTGCCTTGTCGACCAGGCTCGTCTGGTACTGGCCTGGTCAAATCCAGCTCCGTCTGGTACTGCCTAGGTCAACCAGGCTCGTCGGTACTGGCCTGGTCAACCAGCTCGTCTGTAACTGGCCTGTCGACCAGGCTCGTCTGGTACAGCCTGGTCCACCAGGCTCGGTCTGGTACTGGCCTGGTCAACCAGGCTCGTCTGGTACTGGCCTGGTCGACCAGGCTCGTCTGGTACTGGCCTGGTCAACCAGGCTCGTCTGGTACTAGCCTGGTCAACCAGTCAGCAGTATTTATGTATTTGTAAATGCAATAGTGCACTAATTTCTTTTAAACACATGGATGAAACGTTTGTCAGGTTAATGAATATTTTTATTTTGTATGAAAACTACAAACACGTGCATCAAATTTATCATTTCCTACAATCTTGTCATTGGTATTAAAATAATCATTTATAGTTTGTGATTATATACAGTAAGTCCCCTTATGAAGCTCCTCTTTACAGTGAGATTCTTTGTATATTTGATTGAAAAAGTTGGTCCAGAATTAATGTTGCATGATAAGTTCTTCATGTTATGTATTATATAGTTGTGGATAAATCTTATAAGAGTTCACTGTGTAACAAGTCTTAATATTAGCGCTTGGGTTGGTTATTTGTGTATTAAACCATACTACAGGCGGGGATAGAACCTGGATACACAGTATTAACCAATACAGGCGATAGAACCTGCGATCACACAGTATTAAACCATACTACAGGCGGGGATAGAACCTGCGATCACAGAGTCATAAAACTCCATTACGATTTCGTGAGTTACTTATGTATTGTTTCGGCTGGATCACTAGTGCACTCAGCTCACACACTGAGGTCCAGGAATCAATCCTCGGTATGGCTGGAAAACATTAGGATAAGTTTCCTTAAGACACCTGCTGTCCATGTTCACCCATCAATAAAATAAGTACCTGGGTGTTAGTCGACTGGTGTGGGTCGCATCCTGGGACAAAATTGACCTAATTTGCAGGAAATGTTCTGCATAAATAAGGGGCTTTCTATATAGTAGTACAGTGGACCCCCGCATACCGTACGCATCACATAACGTTCAGTCCGCATACCGCTCGCTTTTATCGCAAAAATTTTGCCTCGCATACCGCTCAAAAACCCGCTCACCGCTCTTCGTCCGAGACGCGTCCAATGTGCGCCCTTAGCCAGCCTCACATGTGCCGCCGGTGGCATTGTTTACCAGCCAGCCTCCGCGGTAACATCCAAGCATACAATCGGAACATTTCGTATTATTACAGTGTTTTTGGGGATTTTATCTGCAAAATAAGTGACCATGGGCCCCAAGAAAGCTTCTAGTGCCAACCCTACAGCAATCAGGGTGAGAATTACTATAGAGATGAAGAAAAAGATCATTGATAAGTATGAAAGTGGAGTGCGTGTCTCCGAGCTGGCCAGGTTGTATAATAAACCCCAATCAACCATAGCTACTATTGGTGGTACAGCTGCTGCTGCTGCTGTACCACCGTCAGCTGCTGCTGCTGCACTGTCAGCTGCTGCTGCTACTGTACCACCATCAGCTGCTGCTGTAGTACCGTCTGCTGCTGCTGTAGCATCGTCTGCTGCTGCTGTAGCACTGTCAGCTGCTGCTGCTGCTGTACCACCATCAGCTGCTGCTGTAGTACCATCTGCTGCTGTAGCACTGTCAGCTGCTGCTGCTGCTGCTGTAGCACCGTTGTTGGTGTGGCTTATTGAGAATACCAAGAAACAATTAACCCCAGAGGATTTGCCACCCAGGATAACCCAAAAAAGTCAGTGTCATCGAAGACTGTCTAACTTATTTCCATTGGGGTCCTTAATCTTGTCTCCCAGGATGCAACCCACACCAGTCGACTAACACCCAGGTGAACAGGGAAAAATGCCTGGAACTAGTGCTCATATTGGTGAATTTAAAGCCAGAAAAGGTTGGTTTGAGAGATTTAAGAATCGTAGTGGCATACACAGTGTGATAAGGCCTGTTCTGGAAGAAAATGCCAAACAGGACCTACAGTACTCAGGAGGAAAAGGCACTCCCAGGACACAGTGTCTCATCAGTCATTGCTGCATCTTCAATAAAGGTAAGTGTCATTTTTCTTCATTTAGTAAGTAGTACATGCACAATATATATTATGCATGTACTACTCTACTATTGTGCATGTATCCTTCTCTTTGTGTGTAGGAAAATGTATATTTCATGTGGTAAAAATTTTTTTTTCATACTTTTGGGTGTCTTGCACGGATTAATTTGATTTCCATTATTTCTTATGGGGAAAATTCATTCGCATACCGATCATTTCGCATAACAATGAGCCCTCTTGCACGGATTAAAGTCGCTATGCGGGGGTCCACTGTATGCCATTGATGTCAGCTATGGTCTGTATACCTTGCATATGTACAGTGGACCCCCGTACATTGGACCCCCGACTACAAACAGCTCCCAACTCGAGCAATTATGTAAGTGTATTTTTGTAAGTGCTTTTGTAAGTGTATTTTTGGGGGTCTGAAACAGACTAATCTAATTACAATATTCCTTATGGGAACAAATTCGTTCGGTAACGGCACCCGAACAGACTTCTGGAACGAATTAATATCGTAAGTTGGGGGTCCACTGTACTTGTAGAAATAAAGATTATTATTATTATTAGATACTCCCTGAAGAGACTGTCATACACTTTTTTGTTTTGCTGCCCCAGTCCACTAATAATAAACTGCCAATAACCTATAACATTACTAGACTGTAACCCAAATTAATTTTTCTAGTTCTTGTACTGAATTAAACTCGAAAAATGAATGTCATCTAATGTACAAAAAGTAACCATAATGTCATCTAATGTACTAATTAGTACCCATAATGTCATCTGATGTACTAATTAGTACCCAAAATGTCATCTAATGTACAAATAGTACCCATAATGTCATCTAATGTACTAAATTTGTACCCATAATGTCATCTATGTACTAATTAGTACCCAAATTCATCTAATGTACAAAAATAGTACCCATAATGTCATCTGATGTACTAATTAGTACCCATAATGTCCCTCTAATGTACAAAATAGTAACCATAATGTCATCTAAAAGTACAAATAGTAAACCCTAATGTCATCTGATGTACTAATTAGTACCCCTAATGTCATCTAATGTACAAATACTAATTATTATTTTAATAATTTTTTTTACTAATGTCCATAATGCATCTGTGCCTTTTCCCACCAAGCATATGACCCAAAAAAAGAAGAAAGAAGACAAAAGACCATCAATCACTTCACTCCATCCTGTCTTGCCATAGGTACTTATTATCTACATTGTTTAAAGCATCTGCCATCACAACAACCCTATTACAAGAAGTACAGACCGTACATCCTCACTCCTGACTCAAGTCCACTTCTCCAGTTTCCTGAATTCCACTTCATAAATGTTACTGTTGCTCTACACTCCAACACCACATCAAGTCCATCAAAACCAATTTTCCTCCAATCCTCCTAATTTACCCACCTCACACACCTTCGAAGTCCAAGTGCCCCTACTCCACAAACAAAACTCCTTCTATCCCCCTCTCCCCTCCAATCTTACCTAGGTTGACCCCTCTACAGATTTATACAGTCTGCAAATCATTCTGTTTTGTTCCATCCTCTCTAAATATCCTAACCACCTCAACAGCCCTCTCCTCAGCCCTCTGGATGATAATTTTAGTAACCCAGCACCTCCTCCTAATGTCCAAACTACAGATTCTCTACATTTTATTCACACCGTACATTGCCTTCAGACAACGTAGTACCTATAATATAATCTAATGTAAAAGATAGCACAAGAGGCCCCTGCTTTATGGTGTGTTGCTAATGCAGCAGTTTTCAGTTACTGTGGTACCCCGAGTTTCGGCCATAATTCGTTCCAGAAGGCTATTCGAATGCCGTTACTGAACGAATTTGTTCCCATAAAGAATAATGTAAATTAGATTAGTCCATTTCAGACCCTCAAAAATAGTTACAAAAGCACTTACAATAATACACTTACAAACTGTTCGAGTTAGGAGCTGTACGAAACTCAGGGTACCACTGTACATGTACATCCATCCTTCATCTACACCTGTTGTCCCTGGTTACCTAGCAGTAAGTAGGTACCTGGGTTTTGGTCGACTGGTGTGGATCGCATCCTGGAGGACAAGATTAAGGATCCCAGTGGAAATAAGCTATAGTCCTCAATGACTTTCTTGGGTTATCCTGGGTGGCTAACCCTTCGAGTTTAAAAATCCAAAGAAAATCTTATCTTGTCCCCCAGGATGCCATCCACACCAGTCCACTAACACCCAGGTACCTACTTACTGCTAGGTAACCAGGGACAACAGGTGTAAGCAAACGCCCAATGTTTCCACTCTTTCCGCTGACTGACCCCTAGACCTAAGTGTGTCAGCTGAGTGCTCTACCAATCCAGCTACAGGGCAATAATACACAAATTATTATACATTAGTAACATATGTGTAAATTATCAAAGATAACCTAAAAAAAGTTTGACAAAGTGACTTTGTTTCCACTGTGGTCCTTGTAATATCTTATTATTTAAACCTAACGTATGAACCACAGCTGGGCTGTGGTTCATACATTGGTATGAACCACAACCCAGCTGTGGAGTATACCCTCTTCAGGTATACTCCAGGTAATTAACCAAAAGAGTTACTAAAGAACGTCAACTACTGTGTAATGGAACTTAAATTTCTCCATCACAATTTTCAATACCACTCACTCTTGTTTATGTATAAATTATGAATAAATCAATAAGAATGTATTAATAAGTAAATCCTTTGATTGACGGGGCAAACTACATGACTCACGAAATCATAATAACACGATTGCAAACGAACTATTGAATAAGTGGGATCTGAACCCATGGCCAGTGAGTGGTAAAACTCCAGGCCAGTGTGTAACCACTGGGCCAGCTGGCCAAGTGTCTCACACACTGGCCTGGAGTTTTAGGACTCACTGGCCATGGGGTCAAACCTATTCATTCTGTGGTTTGGTCAGCTTCATTCTTTGTATTACAGTTTTTCTTTTTTTGACATTGTTTTGTGTATGTTTTCACTGAGCAGTTGTGAGACATGCTTGCCTCTACTTCCAAAGCAATGATTGTAATTATGATCATAATTTTTAAAGGGGTGGACCAGTAAGCCAGCAGAAGGCCTCAGTCAGATGACCAAAAAGTTCCAACGGCGGGTCACCATATGACTAAGACTCACTTCAGAAAACACTTGTCCTGTTTCCTGGTCAAACCATACTAACAACCAAGACACACATCTAACAGTGCCGAGTAAGGTATGCTAGGTTTATTTATCAAGTTGAGGGCTGAGTGGGTTTCATTTGGTTAGGTTACATTTTAATGCATTTGTATAACAAAATAATAGAGAATAAAAAGGGCACAATATATCTCAACTGTAAAACAAGCTAAAATTTTGCACAATCAGACAATAAATGGCCAAAATTCACTGAGTATCAGCCAAGTTTTTAACATTTACTCCTGTGTTACATTCATCACCTATCATTCTGTAACTTTAACACTAGTAGCTGGTTGTAATATACAATTCATATTCTAGATTCAGTATCTTGACAATAAGTTTATCATATCAGAAACAACTTCAGTAAAGAAGATTGAAACCCCTGTGAACCTTATGGAAGCTGTGTTAATCTCTTGCAGAAAATGAGAGGTGGAGACACACCACATCCTTCTCATGTATAATGAAGCAGTACTCGTTTAAGCTCTGACAGATGAGCAGAATGCTGCCAGCAGGAAGAGCTGCAATCTGCCAACACTTGTGCTACAATACTTGGAGTCCAGCAGAAAGTAAGTCAGTTGCTCTTGTATAATACACACACACACTTCATTAACATGGTGCTGTCGCTTTAATGCAACCCTTGCTAATCACTTCTTTTCCAAATAATATTGTGTTTATTATTTTTCAGTGCATGCCTTGCTATTTATAACAACATTATCAACTAGTTGTTGCTTACCCTTAATCATGCTTCTTTGTGTACATCAATAAACATGTTATTACATATATGTTTTAAAGTCTACATATTTTTTTTAATCTTTTCCATTGCATTCAGTGTGTTTCACTTCCACTAACTTGGGATTGTTTGTTTTCAATGTCTAGTTTGTTTCCCGTGACATCTCTTAGACTGGTTAATTTGTTTCAGTGGGTGAGTCAGTGTGTCTGGGATAGATTGTTGGCATGTGATGATTTTACTTACTCATCATTTGTCTAGTCAAGGTTTTTAAGTGCAGTCATTGTGGCTCACACAGTCATTGTATTCTTCATGCAGTCGTATTGTAGCTTCACACAGTCATTGTATCTTCATGTCAGTCATTAGCGTAAGGCTTCCACACAGAGTCATTGTAGGCTTCATGCAGTCATTGGAAGGCTTCACACAGTCATTGGTAGCTTCATGGCATTCTTGTAGGCTTCATGAGAATTTCATTTTTTAATCAACTTTTTTGTTTATTTTCAGTTGCTGGTCACTGAGAAATGTAGGCCAAAGCTAACTCGCAAAGTGTAATAACACGATTCTAAACAAACCATGAATCAGTAAGGTTTTGAACCCATGCAAGTGGCCATGGAGTTTTTAGAACTGTCACTTGTCATGGTACAGACTATCCAACTACTCAGTTTCTTTCAGCCAAAATCTGAGTTGTCTTGAGAGCTTCATCAAAACTCTCAAGGAAGTTAACAGGTGATTTTCTTTGATTGGACGTTTTAGTTGTGGTTGAGACTTGGTCAGTTGAAGGGAGCAATGACGGAGGCATCACCCTCAGGCTAATGGAGGGAAGAAGTTGTTAAAGAGAAACTGTGTTTCACACCTGTAGTAATCAACATTTATTGCATTATTGTTGCTCCTGGTTCTCTTATGTCTTTACCTGTGGGATATCTGATTAGTGCTTGAGGGCAGTGTAATGATCACCTCCATCTGTTTTAATAAAGATGCAGCTTTCCAGGCAGTGGAGTTGCAGTCAGGTGGTGATATTAAAGCAAAAACATTAATTGATTGCTCTTGGCAAAATTTTGGAGTTTATTTTTCACAGTCTTTGCTTTAGGTTTCCATATCCCTTGTTACTAAATGACTCATTGTTGGACCATTCTAAGAAACCTGGTTGATAATAATAATAACAATGTCCAAGTGTGAGCAGGTTAATATTTTGTGAAGGGATTCAGAAAACCAGTTAGCTGGACTTGAGTCCTGGAGGGAGTTGGGATATTTGGCTGTTTGGAGTGAACATTCTGAACAGTCATATCTGGGCACTTCTGCAAAGACACTGATGATGTGTGAATGATATTGAAAGTGTTGAATGATGGTGAAAGTTTTTCTTACTTTCTCTTGGTTCCCGGCCTGGTGGGATACGGTCAGCGTGTTAGAAAAAATAATAATACAGAATAATAATTCTTTATTTTCTACAAGTTACATGTACAAGATATACAGACCTACCTGAAGAACTGAGTAGTGGAGAACCCAAACACCTGAGCTTCCCCCAACACACTCTCCATTTTGTTGTTCTCAAAGAAAATATTATATCCAGTCCAGAGTCCAATGTGTCTGCACTTCTAACTTCTATCTTCCATTGGCATAAATAAATCACCCTACTGATTGGACTATTAGATTCTCGTTTTAGCTATAGTCTACTAGACCACAAGTTATCTCTCAATTATAATATTATGCATACCATGGTATCACCATTCTGTCATACAATGACTACTTATGCTCTTTCATGCATTCAGATATTTCTCAGACTTTGCGCACTCTAACATACAAACCTGCATTTCCAGACAGTCATTTTGTTATATATACCTGAAATAACACTGAGTGGAATGTTTTTCCTTCCTTAAATTATCATTTTTCCACTCAATCTATTGAAGAATGTCCAGAATATCGCAAACCAGTTCAAACCCCACACATTCTGTTATATGTATGCAAAACAATGGGCTAAAGTTAGTACTTAAACTGGTACTGCTATGGCCTGGCTGGCAAAACTCTCGCTTCACACAACGAGGGCCTGTCGATCACGGCAGGGTAAGAAACTTTTGACACATTTCCTTACACCTGTTGTCCGTTCACCTAGCAGCATAGGTACCTGGGTGTTAGTCGACTGTGGGTCGCATCTGGGGGAACATGATCGAGACCCCAGTGGAAATAAGTCAACAGTCCCTCGATATGCACTAACTTTTTTGGTGATCCTGTTGGATAACCCTCCGTTGTTAAAATCCGAATGAAATATCTTTATCTGGGTACAACCCACCCAGAGGATAATGTTAAATCCTCATAGTAAATTTGGCTTTCCAGCAAAGTAACAAATGTTTTCTTTGCAACAACAACTAAACTCTTCCCTCATGGTGGGTAACACATTACCTCAGTAGTTCAAGGAATCATATCCACATATTTCCTCTTACAAGTCCAATTTTTCAAACAGGAATGCAATTTTACTTTCACTGTTACAAGAGGAAAGCGCATTGTAGGTCATGATGTGATGTTATCTACTGTGTTAATCCCAGTTCACAGCAGCTTCCAGGTGTTCTGAAGTCTACCTGAAGAGTTCCCAGGGGTCAATGCCCTCACGGCCCGTCTGGTCACCAGCCTCATGTATGGATCAGGCCTGATCAACCAGGCTATGCTGCTGCTGCATGCAATCCATGTACGAGCCACACCCGGCTGGTCAGGTACCAACAGGAGGCTGGGAGCGTGTGTGGGTGGCAGGGGGAGATGGTGGAAGGTCTCCCCCATAGACTCAGATTGCGTAACCCACCGCAGGTTGACCACGCGCTCAAAATTTTTCCCCCCCCCGTGAACAGTGTTAAATTATTTTTCGACAATGTTTACATAAAATTGAGTCACAATTCCTCATCGTTGCTATAACCAAATCATGCCAATAAACTCATGTTAAATTGAATGGTCTACTGTATAATGAGTGATAATTTGTTGGTCGCATCCAGTTGATATTTTGTGTAGCTTGCTGTTTACAGTGTTACTAAGTACAGCCGTTTGGGTGGAGAAGACGTAAGTGGTGTCATCTGCGAAAGATAAGACATCGTTCGATTTTAACACCCAAATGGTTAGCCACCCATGATAACCAAGAAGGCAGTCGTGACATCGAGGACTGTCTGTCTTATTTCCATTGGAGTCCTCAGTCCTTATCCCCCAGGAATCAACCCACAACAGTCAGCTAACACCCAGGATACTCTATTTGCTGCAAGGTGAACAGGACAACAGTATAAGAAAAGCATGAAATGTTTCCACCCTACTGGGAATCAACCCAGGCCCTCCGTGTGGTGAATCGAGAGCTTTGCCAGCCAGTGCCACATGGTTAGGAGTTGCAATGCATTTGAGAGGTCATTGATGTAAACAAGAAAGAGAGAGGACCTAGGACATTCCCTTGGCACTCCAACAACTATAGGTGGAGTATTGGATGTCATTCCCAGTTGGTATGCTTACGGGTGGTTACCACTAAGATAAATTTTAGGTAATTGAGAGTGTCCTCATGATTCCATAAATGCTCTAGTTTTAGGTACCAGATATTGTGGTCTACTGTATCAAATGCTTTCCGTAGGTCTATGAAGAGCCCTATAGATTTCATTTTTCATGTTGTTATATAGTAATTTGAGCATTCTGATAATTGCATCAATTTGTACTTTTTTTTTGGCCTGAACCCAAACTGGCAAGGGTCAATTATTTATGGACAGGAGGTAGGAGTAGGATTTGTGGTAAATAATAGTGTGTAAGTGTATCAGCAGTGTTTACATATTCTCGTCGCTACTTTACCACCTCCTCACTTCATGCTTCTAACTCATATTTTTAAAACTGAAAATTTGGTTAATTTTCACAGTTTCTGCTTTAGGTTTCCATATCCCATTTACTATTTTTTTTATTTTTTTTATTTAAAAAATTAAAATATGGTATTTAGTAGTGCAAGTTACAGAAGCATTATGGTCGTCAATTTCACAGCATGAGATGGAAACAGCCACCCTCCTTGGGTCATTACAGTTCTTAAACACCAACCATCAACATCACGATAACCTGAGGTTTTTGTATTTGATAATTTTTTTCAATTTGGAAAGGATTAGCTTGTGTTTGCAGGTGACTGTGGTGTGGTAGAGGTATGTGGTAGTTGTGGGGAAGGTGATAGCAACATAACTATAGTATTAATCAATGGCCGAGTGTATTTTTAACATTTGTCGTCCATTTTGATGCTCAAAGAATATGAAACAGTGTTACATTTCTACATTGGCTTCAATTCAGCTCAAAATAAAATATGAAGTAATTGTAACAATCACTTAAAATATATTTCCTTCTAACATTCATATAAGGTTCACTTTACACAAGTCATCCCATGAAAAAGCTAATCAATAATACAAAAGGAATAAGAAAGAAACATAAAATGAGTACAAGACCACCACACATGCATACATTGCTGTGAATTAAAAAATATGCTGCATGCTATAATAAGGTACTGGTGCATGTCTTGCTGTAAGTGGGTTCACAGTCCCACAGTTTAATGGTCCAAGGAGATCAAGGTCAAGAAAAGTGTATCTCACTTGTCCAACCTGGAGGCATAACGCTAGTACGTGAGGCCTGCTACACACCATATACACCTCTCCTCACTTAACTATGAAGTTCCATTCCTAAGACTACATCAGTAAAGCAATTCGTCACAAAGGAGGAGCACACTATAATGTAGTGGGTTTGTGTCAACCATCTTTGATAATGTTTTAATATCATCTTTGCACCATTTTAATAACATTTCTGGTATATTTATAAAGCATTTGTACAGTAGTGTATAATGTAATAAAAAATAATGAGGATAATCAGCTTCTATATTATTTAGTGCATGCATACTGATACAGAGTCCGTTGTAAGTCTGAGGCGTCGTGCTAATGTGAGGAGAGGCTGTACTTCAGACATCCCTGCCGTGAAAACCCTCTGTAATTTCACTTCTCTCTCCTTAGTGAATGAATCCCAGTGCAATGGCAGTTAGCCAGAGTGCAACTGCACTGCTCTACAAATTATCATTAATAAAATCTTATATTAAATTATTCTGAGGTAAAGGGCTTAAAAACTAAGATGTTGTCTGTTGTAGTAAACAAATATAGAAAAATAATTTTTAAATATTTGCAGTTTAACATATCTGTGATAATGTGACGTGCAAGCAATTAGATGCTTTATTAATATGGTGCTTAATTTCATCAGTCCATATTAATACAGGGGCTCACCAACTCACCAATTTTTACAACTGCCACTGTGCATTTACTAGATAATAAGACTTCCAGTGGTGCAGTTAATCGCAATTTGTATGAGAATGTTTCATGCAGCAGGGACCTTATCACTACAGTGATAAAGCTCTTGAGACCAAACTTCTTACAATAAACACCACCATCCACATATTGCTGAAGAATTAGACTTTTGCAACAGTTGGGAATCTTTTATTGTGGGATATTTTCCACCATATGTTGCATATGTGCCTAATTCTTCACTTTGTTACTTTCTAAACCATTTACATCATAGCATAAACTGTGTCCTTGATTTAAACATACTTGTCAGTATATATTAGCATGATTGCAACATGTACAAATAACCTGCTATACAAGAGACAAATCATATGCAGTGTGACTTAGACCAAGTCACAGTGTCACTTAGTAAATGGACAAGTCAGACCAAAATGTCATCATAAGCTTCTCTCATCCTATGTGCTGGTTAATTTGAGTATTGTTCCTTGTGTATTGTACTATTGGTTCTTTATGCAATATGCACTTACAGAACATATTTTTGTACATTGTTTTTATGGTAGGTAACATTGGTTTACAACTTAATTTGTAATAGATCATGTGACTCCAGAGGTTGGGATCCCTGTTTTGCATAAATGTGCACATCAGAATTGATTAAGCTAGATGAAATAGGTAATGATGATAAATATGAAGACAAATACCAGTTTGCTGAGCAGTTTTTGATTGGGTCAGTATTTTGATTGAAAATAAAAGATCTTCCTGAGAACGAAAATGTTGTTCAGTTAAAAGTTTGTTTCAACTATTTATGTTTCTCTTAAAGTAATTCAATTCCTGTTAACTTCATATTTTGTTGGTAAGAGGGTTTAAATTTCAAATACTTACTAATGTAGATTTTTAGCATGGTGGCTGTAAAGTTTCATCGATCCCAAAGGGGAAAATGTTTATGGGTTTTTAAAATATTGAACTGGTTGCACCCCCGTGTCCCACTGATTTTCCCCCCCAGTGTACACTGGGGTTACCCCCGTGTGCACTGGGGTTCCCAGCCCAGTGTACACTGATTTTACACCCCAGTGTGCCTGGGGTTCAGCCCCAGTGTCCCACTGGTTGCAACCCAGTGTCCAACTGGGGTTGAAAACCCCAGTGTACACTGATTTGGCAGCCCGGTGCACTGAGTTGAAAACCCAATGTACCTGAGTTAAAAACCCCAGGGGTTCACTGAGTTGCAACCCGTGTGCATTTGGGCAGTCCCCCACCCCCGGGTTAAGCAAAATATTCTGGTGCTGTCTACGACATATCGGGAGTCATTCTAGATTTTTATATGGCCAGTTGCTTGCAGACATAGACGGGGAGTTTTGATTTACAAAAAATACGAATTAAAAAACTTTACCCCAGTGCATGGTGGATAATGTAAATTTGTCAGTAGGAATGGTGGGTTTCAACTTTAACACCTTCATAGTACCCATTGATATTAAGTAATAAGCTTCTTAATTGCCTCAAGAAATGTTATGATTTATAAAATGGGCTTGTATTAAATTTTAATTTTTATATTTTGGGTGCAAATGAACTTGTGTAGAAGATGTGAAGTGCTATAAACCCTTTCCCCTCCCGTGTTTGCCTTGTGATTGTATTGTCTCTGTTTATAATTTTGGAGTTTTTTTGTTTTGCCTGTGTTATGAAATAGCCCTTTTTGCAACAGCTGCCAAAGGTTCGTGTGAGAGTCCCCAAGTTATGAACATGCAGTTTTAATTTTCCACACCCCAAAACAAAAATTTTTTTACAAAAGCTGGAAAATGGGTGTCCCGGGAGGGAAATAATTTTTTGGTGAAGTGGGGATTTTGTCCAGGGGAGTCGGGAATTTACGGGAAGGAATACATAAAAGAATTGGGGGCCGCATAGGGGACGGAGCATAGTAGGGAAAAAAGTGTAGTCCAAAGATAAGATAAAAAAAATATCGCAAATAGAAATAAGAAGGGAAAAAGAAACAAGAGGACTCCATAGCAATATTTTAGGATATATTTCCAAAAAAACCCAAATTTGGGGGGAGGCCTTTTTTGGGGCTAGGGAGGTAGAAAATAAGACAGGGAAAAAAAGCACCAAGGGGGGAAAAGTTTACAAAACCCAAAGGCCCAAAAGGAAACCAACCTGTGCACATACTTGCACTCGGGGATCTGCTGGCTGGGGAAAACTGGAAAAAAAAAAGATGGGCGTTTAAAAAATGGGGCCCCCCATAGGGAATTTTCCATGCCCAATTTGACCAAAAAGGGGGAAAGCAAAATCCTTCCTGTAAGCTTTTTTTACCCTGAAATGGGGTTTCCTCTTTAGTACAGGAAAGACGGTGCTTAATTAAATTTTCCAGGCCCCAATTAAAAATTTAAAAGGGGGGAAAAAAAATACAAAACATCCAGGCCCTGGGAAAAAAAAATGGGTAGCCACAGCCAAAAAAAGGGAGAGGTTTTTTGTGCCGGAAAGGGAAAAAAAAAATGGGAGGAAATGGGAGAAATCGTACACCAAATCCCGTTTTCCTGGAGTGGAACCCCGTCGATTTGGCCCCCACTCCAAACCAAAAAGTTAAAATTTTAATGCCGGGGGAAAAAAAAAACCCCCCAGTACCCAACCCAAAACCAAAAGTCCAAAAATTCTTCTTTTTGCAAAAATTTCAGGGTCTTAAAACCAGCAAAAAAAACAAAAAACCCCTTTTTTCCCTGGACTGCTTGCAGAGGGAAAGGAAAAGTTTGCGGCTTTCACTGAGACCCACATAAAGGATCACTTGGACAACGAAATATGGATCCCAGGTTACAACCTATACAGATGTGACAGAGTGAACAGGCAAAAGGGGAGGGGTTGGCCTGTACATTGCAGAGTCACTTGTTTGCACAGAACTGCTAAATGCCTCAAATGATGTAGTGGAAGTTTTAGCAGTAAAGGTCGAGAACCAAAACCTAGTCATTGTGATAGTCTACAAGCCTCCGGATGCAACATCCCAGCAATTCCAGGAACAGCTGTTAAAAATTGACCACTGTCTGGAAAACCTTCCAGCTCCTGCACCCAACATCTTGCTCCTGGGGATTTCAACTTAAGGCACCTAAAATGGAGGAATATAGCAAATAATATTGTTGCAGTAATAACACCAGGAGGCAGCTCTGATGAAACTCACACTCACGCGAGCTTTTAAATCTCTGCACAAAATTCAATTTAAAAACCAGCAAATAATAGAGCCTACTAGACTGGAGAATACACTAGACCTCATCTTCACTAACAATGATGATCTGATAAGAAATATCACCATATCAAAAACAATATACTCAGATCACAACATAATTGAGGTTCAGTCATGTATGCGCGGAGCCCCAGACCGACATAATGAGATTAGTCACGAGGGAGCATTCACCAAATTCAACTTCAATAACAAAAACATAAAGTGGGACCAAGTAAACCAAGTCCTAACCGATATAAGCTGGGAAGATATACTAAGCAACACAGACCCAAACTTATCCCTAGAACAGATTAACTCGGTAGCACTCGATGTATGCACAAGGCTTATTCCTCTAAGAAAAAGGAGGAGTAGATGTAAAACAGAAAGAGACAGGCGCTCCCTTTACAGGCGACGGAAAAGAATAACAGAGCGGCTAAAAGAGGTCAATATATCTGAAATGCGTAGGGAGACACTGGTCAGAGAAATAGCAAGCATCGAACTTAAGCTAAAAGAATCCTTTAGGAGTCAGGAATCGCGGGAAGAACTAAAAGCCATAAATGAAATCGAAAGAAACCCAAAGTATTTCTTCTCCTATGCCAAATCAAAATCGAGAACAACGTCCAGTATTGGGCCCCTACTTAAACAAGATGGGTCCTACACAGATGACAACAAGGAAATGAGTGAGCTACTCAAGTCCCAATATGACTCAGTTTTTAGCAAGCCGCTAACCAGACTGAGAGTCGAAGATCAAAATGAATTTTTTATGAGAGAGCCACAAAATTTGATTAACACAAGCCTATCCGATGTTATCCTGATGCCAAATGACTTCGAACAGGCGATAAATGACATGCCATGCACTCTGCCCCAGGGCCAGACTCATGGAACTCTGTGTTCATCAAGAACTGCAAGAAGCCCCTATCACGAGCCTTTTCCATCCTATGGAGAGGGAGCATGGACACGGGGGTCGTCCCACAGTTACTAAAAACAACAGACATAGCCCCACTCCACAAAGGGGGCAGTAAAGCAACGCAAAGAACTACAGACCAATAGCACTAACATCCCATATCATAAAAATCTTTGAAAGGGTCCTAAGAAGCAAGATCACCACCCATCTAGAAACCCATCAGTTACACAACCCAGGGCAACATGGGTTTAGAACAGGTCGCTCCTGTCTGTCTCAACTATTGGACCACTACGACAAGGTCCTAAATGCACTAGAAGACAAAAAGAATGCAGATGTAATATATACAGACTTTGCAAAAGCCTTCGACAAGTGTGACCATGGCGTAATAGCGCACAAAATGCGTGCTAAAGGAATAACAGGAAAAGTCGGTCGATGGATCTATAATTTCCTCACTAACAGAACACAGAGAGTAGTCGTCAACAGAGTAAAGTCCGAGGCAGCTACGGTGAAAAGCTCTGTTCCACAAGGCACAGTACTCGCTCCCATCTTGTTCCTCATCCTTATATCCGACATAGACAAGGATGTCAGCCACAGCACCGTGTCTTCCTTTGCAGATGACACCCGAATCTGCATGACAGTGTCTTCCATTGCAGACACTGCAAAGCTCCAGGCAGACATCAACCTAATCTTTCAGTGGGCTGCAGAAAACAATATGAAGTTCAACGATGAGAAATTTCAATTACTCAGATATGGTAAACATGAGGAAATTAAATCTTCATCAGAGTACAAAACAAATTCTGGCCACAAAATAGAGCGAAACACCAACGTCAAAGACCTGGGAGTGATCATGTCGGAGGATCTCACCTTCAAGGACCATAACATTGTATCAATCGCATCTGCTAGAAAAATGACAGGATGGATAATGAGAACCTTCAAAACTAGGGAGGCCAAGCCCATGATGACACTCTTCAGGTCACTTGTTCTATCTAGGCTGGAATATTGCTGCACACTAACAGCACCTTTCAAGGCAGGTGAAATTGCCGACCTAGAAAATGTACAGAGAACTTTCACGGCGCGCATAACGGAGATAAAACACCTCAACTATTGGGAGCGCTTGAGGTTCCTAAACCTGTATTCCCTGGAACGCAGGAGGGAGAGATACATGATTATATACACCTGGAAAATCCTAGAGGGACTAGTACCGAACTTGCACACGAAAATCACCCACTACGAAAGCAAAAGACTTGGCAGACGATGCACCATCCCCCCAATGAAAAGCAGGGGTGTCACTAGCACGTTAAGAGACCATACAATAAGTGTCAGGGGCCCGAGACTGTTCAACTGCCTCCCAGCACACATAAGGGGGATTACCAATAGACCCCTGGCAGTCTTCAAGCTGGCACTGGACAAGCACCTAAAGTCAGTTCCGGATCAGCCGGGCTGTGGCTCGTATGTTGGTTTGCGTGCAGCCAGCAGCAACAGCCTGGTTGATCAGGCTCTGATCCACCAGGAGGCCTGGTCTCAGACCGGGCCGCGGGGGCGTTGACCCCCGGAACTCTCTCCAGGTAAACTCCAGGTAAACCAATACCACTTGTTAATAAGTTGGGAGCCACCTTGAGTACAATGTAAATCTTGCTTGCAAATACAGGTTCCAGTTAGAACACCAGTACCACAACTTCTTCAAAAAGTTGGGAGCCACCTGTAGTGCAAGTGTAAGTCTTGCTTTGTTACTTATAACTTTCCTTATATCAACTGTGATGCCGAGTTAAGATGATTTAGTCTAACCATACCCCCGGCCGGGATTGAACCCGCGGTCATAGAGTCTCAAAACTCCAGCCCGTCACGTTAGCCACTAGACCAGCTAGCCACAATAAGATTCATCCAACTAGGTATATTTCTACACCATAGGAAGGTTAGCACAGGCACCTCTGTGACCACAAATGCAAGTTTTTACAGACGAATCTCCAGCTAGCGTGGCCCTGACGAACTCTAGCTCAAGTCCCTTCACTGCCGTCAACATGACTCAAGAAATCGTGGAGTTTTGAGACTCTATGACCGCGGGTTCAATCCCGGCCGGGGGTATGGTTTGTTTGCAATCGTGTCATTACGATTTCTTGAGTCATGATTTAGCCTCTGTTATTTAACCCGTAAACGGTCCAAACGTATATATACGTTTTTTCAACATTTGAAAATATGTAAAAAAAGTAGATCTTCTTTTTGTTTTTTTACATTTGAAAATGTGTAAAAAAACTTTGATCTACTTTTTTTTTTTTGTTATATTTGAAAATATGTAAAAAAAAAAACGTAGATCTACTTTTGTAGCACTACACATGTGAACGTAGATCTGCTTGGACCGTTTACGGGTTAAAGTTTGCTTTGAGGTCATGATGGCTCATGTCATCATGTGAGTAATGTCACATCACTCTAAATCTGTAGAGGGAATCATTTTACTGTGTATTTCATGATAATACTTGAAGATATTGAAGATTTTATGTTGAAGCTTACAGGGCCTGTGACCTTGCTGGTAAATTATTAAATAATTACAAATTAGTTTTGAACTGTTACAATTCTGTGAAAATCCTGGTGGTCATAGTTGAATTGTACATAACTAAGAGTCTGATGATCCTGGCATTGTTCAGATTATTGGTATAGGCTGCTACCTGGGAAACTCCATATTCAGTTTTTAATTATACTTGTCCTAAAAATATTTTGAAGATCTTGTGTTCTGGAATTTTAGTAATATACCGTAATAAATTAAAAAAAATTTTAACAAATTTAGTTGTTTTGAGAATTTAGAGAATTGTTGAGATGGTTGGTAATATAATGGTGACCAGCTTAGGCCTAGCTGGGGGTTGCATGAGATATATGTAGGTAATGTAATAGTGACCAGCTTAGGCCTAACTGGTGGTTGCATGGGATATATGCAGTGTATGATGCAGTAAGTCAGGTTTAATTATATACTGACCTGTTTGTTTGTCACCTTTGAGATTTTGATACTCAAATATTGTGTTTAATGAACTTTGAATAAAAAGTAGGCTGTGTTCTTTGTTATATTAATACTTATGACATGGAGTACATGTTGGTACCTATAACATGTTGGTACCTATAACATGTTGGTACCTATAACATGTTGGTACCTATAAACAGGGTTTTGGGGGGCCTATAACGGGTTGGTGCCTATAACATTTTTGGTGACTATAACAGGGTTGGTTTTTTAAAAAAACCTTTTTTGGTTGGTGCCTATAACAGGGTTGGTGCCTAAAAACTGTTGGTGACTAAAACCCGTTGGTGACATAACATTTTTGGGGGCCCATAACATGGCCCCCAACTGATAAACTCATTTTAAAAAGATCAACATTTAGAATGATTACACTTTGAAAGGGTTGGGGAATTTGTACAAGAACTAAACCACAGATTTAACATATGAACATAGCAGTCCTATGGGAAATTTGGAAAGGGCCAGGTGCAAGGGGTTTAGAAAACCTTTTTCTCCTGAAAAATTTTACAAAATTTTTTAAAAAAAAAAACTTTTGTTTTTTTTTTTTTCCTTTTTTAGGTCATTTTGCCTCAGTGGGTTGGGGGCTGGTATTTTTGAAAAAAAGAATTTGTACAGGAACTGAACCACATTTAAAGTGAATGCAACATTTTGGAAGGTCAGGGGATAAAAAAATTTGGTTAAAAAATTAATGAGCACAAAAGGCATCTTTTTTGAGTTGAACCTTGAATGGAAAATTTTTTGGGTTAAGTCCCGGGAGTTTGGAACATTTCATAATTGAAAAAGTGGTAGGGACACAATCCCAGAGAGGAACTTTAGTGAGATACTTTGCCTATGGAGAGGTTTTCTTCAGTCATTTTGACTGAAGAACCCAAATTTTTCACGGGCAAAAATTTCTTGATTGAACTTCCCCTTTTCGGAAAACTTAAACCACTGGTTTTTTTTAAAAATAGCGAACCACTTGCTAAAAAAATTTCTTCTCGCTATCCCCACATAAAAAACTTTAAACACTGCAAAAGGGTCTCCCTAAAATTTAAACCCAAAAATCCCCCTTTCCCCAAAATCCCCCAAGATTTTAGACCCCCTATAACCCCACCTGGTAGATCATCGGGATGCGAAATTCTCCACCTGCCCAAAAACATTCTAAAAACCTGACAAAAAATACTCGAAAACCTTCCCCCCCAGGAAAGATCTGTTTTGGACTTAAAAAAGGGACACTGTGGGGGCCAAAACGTTCTAAAGGATCCATTAAATTTAAAAATGTTTTATGTTTCCTTTGGTGTGGGTATTTTATCCATTTATTTTCCCCCTTCACTGTTGTGTTTTTTCAAAAGGGGGGGGTGGGGGGGGGGTAAAAGTGGTAATATAATCAAGGTGCTGATATTCAATCTTAAAATACGTGTAGTGATAAATTTGACCCTAAGGGGTTTTAAGAGCTATTGGTGTTCTCCAGGGAAAATGCCTTTAAAGGGGGGGCCCCCTTGGCGGGGGTAAAAAAGGCTCTTGGTCTAGGAATTACCCCCTGTGGTCTTCTTTCCCCCAGACCAACCTAATTCCCCCCCCTTTTCTCCCCCCCCCTACCCCATCCCCCCCCTTTCCCTCCCCTTTTTTTCCAAACCCTCCTCCTCCTCCTCACCCCCCCCCTTTTTCCCCTTCCTTTTTTTTCCCCCTTCGGGGGTTTTCCCCACAGGCGCGCTTTTCCTAGGTGGGGGAAAGGAAAACCGGGGGTCCACCCCATTCCGTTGGGTTTTCGGGCGGGGCGTAGTTTGCCGGGGAATTGGATTGCCTGGGGAAGCCCCGGACCCCTCTCCGGTACCCCGGATTTTGCTTTGGGTGTCTTTTGGGCGGGGGTGTCTTTTGGGAAGCCACCTTTGGGATTCCGGGGGGGGTTTGGCTGAAGGGGGTATGCTTGTGGCGGATACCCGGGGCCCCCCCTCTCTTTTGTCCAGGGAGGTAGCTCGGCGATGTGGGGTTGCTACCCCCAGATTGGGGGGTTTCCCTGGCATAAAAGGGTAGGGTATGGAAAAGGGTTCCCAGGGTGAAATTTTGCAAAAACTAGGGGTTGTCGAGTCCTCTTGGGGGGCGGAGGGAGATTTTTCCCCCCTTTAAATTCCCCCTGGGAACTTTTTCCTCCCCGTTTCCCCCCCTTTTTTTTTTCTTTTTTTTATTTTTATTTTTTTTTCTTCTTTTTTTTTTTTTTCTTAAAAAAAAAAAAGCAAAGGAGTAACCTAACCTGGCAGGACCAGAAACCACTCCCCCCGGGCCCTTCTTGTTCCGCACCCCATTTGACCCTCCCTTTTGTGTTTGGCCCCACTTTTTCGGACCCCCTAAAAGCCCCTGTACCTCTTGCTGGTGCGGTTTCCTCACCCGCTTAAAGGTTTCCCGGGGGTTTTCGACTGATTTCCTTCGATTTGTCTGAATCCCGCTCCCCCTTTTGACTTTTGTTTTTCCGGCTTCTCCCTTTTCGGTACGGCAATTTGGGAAATCGCCCACCCATTTCCCCCGGGACAACTGGGTCCTACCCCCAAAAACCCCAACTCAATCCCCTATGAATGCTCCGTGTTCCCTTTCCCCATTTATTTGGGAAAACGACCGACACGTCAAGCACCCCCCCTTTCCCTTTCCACGCTCATTTTCGGACCACAAAAAGGACAAAATTTCTTTATTTTAAACCAATTTCTTCTTTCCTCCCTTTTTCGGGACCATAGTTTTTTGCCAAAGCCCCTCCTGCGCATTTTGGCAGAGATTTTTCATTTCACCCCAAGAGGGGGTCGGGAAATCTCACGGGTCCTAATCCCAAAACCCAAGCTCATGATTTTTTTCCCCTTTTCAAATTCGATACTACCCCTATCACTTTGGGAAAAACACTTTCTCTCAATTCTTTTTGGGGGTACTGTCTTCTCCCCCAATACCATAGTCCAAAAAATTTCCAGTCATGGGGAAAAGGATTTTTTTTAAACCCAGCGGGAAAACTCCAGGATCCCCAATCCTAAAAGTGACATTATGCCCCTTCCTCCCCGGGGGGAGACGTTCCCCTTGAATGTGGCTCTTAATTTTTTTGACAGCCGAGAATTTCCCGCCCTTTTAAATTGCCCGCGGGGACATCGGTTAAAAATTTTCAAAGGTGTTTCCCCCACCGAACAATGTAAAAATTTCGGGTTTTTTTTGGTCACCCAGCGAAATTTTGGGCCAGATCAAAGGGCCGAATCCCCCAATCTGGGGGGTTGCCGACGCCCAAATTCTAATACTTTTTCCCAGCAACTCCATCTTGCCTTAATTGTAATAAAGCTCACCTTTTTTCCCCCGCCGTTCCCCAGGCCCTTAAAATGAACTTAAAAACCGTTGCCTCAAAGAGGCAAAAGGTCCCCCCCTTATGCTATGGCGTTACTCATCCCACCCGCCCCCAAAAGGGAGCTCCCCCGGTTTCTTTTCCTTTTTTTTCCAAAAGCCCCCCCATTTCCCTGGGGTCCCATCTTCTGCAGCCTCCTCTGTTTTTTACCCCTCCCATAGCCACTTCGGCATCTAACCCTTTTTGGGCGGGCCCTTTGGGCCCTCTGACGCCCGACAAAAAATTTTCAGTCTTTTTCCCCACATTTTTCGCGTCCTTCCTCACAAGCCCCAGACCGACAACCTCGTACGACCCCCAAATTTTCCCAATCCCCCCCTCAAATTAAAGCCCAAAAAATTTCCACATTGCTAAAAATTTTCTTTGCCCCCCCTTTCCCCTTCTTCCACCTCCACATTTTTACTTTTCCAGCTCTGAAACCAAGTTCTTCCCCTCTCTCTAGCTCTATTCCCAAGTTTTGGAGATTCACCCTCCTCCTCTTTTCCAAAATGCCTTCCCAACCCCCGTCCCCTCCCAAGTTTCTCCCCTCTTCTGTCACCCCCAGGTTTCTACCTCTTCTGTCCCCCCCCACATTCATCTCCAGCCCCTTTCCCTTTTCCCCCCCCCTTACTTTGGTACAGCCATTACTGTCCCATTTTTAAACTCCCCTCCTCCTCCTATCCCCAATATGGTTTCCCATACATCTTTGAATTCAAAAAAAACACTTGAAGCTTTTCAAATATATTGAAAGGGACTAAACCTTCAATGGACACTGATTCATTTTCCTTTTCCCTTTCCCCTTCCCTCTCCCCCATCTTCAAAAACCCCATTTTTCCCGAAACCCCTTTTCCGTTCCTTCGCTATTGAACATCTTCCAATGCCACCAAAACTTGACTTTTCTAACCCCTCTAGTGTAGGTCCTTTACCTACGATTCCTGATTTTTTTTCCCATCCCCAAATCAGGGCCCTTTTTACAGGGGAATTACCCCGCGGCCCAGGGGAATCGGGGTGGCTTCAGATGTTGTTTTCCCCCGGGGTTTCCCCTGTTGGTGCTTGTTACAAAAAACCAAAAAAATTACACTGGGCTGTTTTCCAACCTATCCAGGCTTTTAATTTTATTGTATTTTCGGCCCTTTCTCGGGAGGGGCCCTTTAAATAAAGTCCCCTTTCCCTTTTTCGAAATGATATCCGTACGGGCCCAATTTTTTTCCCTCCCTTTCCGCTGCATTCCCACTGCCCCGTTCCACTTAAATAAGGGGTTTTTAAATTTTGTTTTTTAATCCCCTCCCCTTTCGACATTTTCTATCCCAGATTTTTCCCTTTTCCTTTTTTTCATCCTTACCACCCCCAAATTCTGTTACTTGGGGGATTTTAAGGGCCCACCTTTTCCTCTGGGGGGGGTCCCCATTGTGACTCACGTGGCATTCATTTTGGAGGCTTTTCTTGCCTCTCACCCCCCCATTTTTTTAAATAGGGGTTCTCCCACCCATTTTGATCCTCGTACTCAAAACTCTCTCTTAAATCGATCTATCAGTCTGCTCTTCCTCCACTGCATTTGACTTTAAACCTGGTCTGTTCTACCAGATTTTAAACATAAAAGCGATTTTTTCCGATCATTCTTACTTCTCCTTCCAAATTCACCACCTTTCCGTACCCCTGCTGGAAATTTGACGGGCAAATTGGGATCTTTACCACCCCCTCACTGCTTTTAGTGAGGTTCCTTTTTTCACCTCCATGTGTTGAGCTCCTAAAACATTTTCTCGAAAATTCGGGTTTATACCGCAGCTTTTCATTCTAAAAAACCCCAAACCCCCGGCAGGCATTCCCCGGGGGAATGGGGCCCTTTTGGGTGGTTCCCTTTGTGCTCGTGCAGAAACGTTTGAAACTGCTGCATGGGGCGGGTCCCGGGTTTACAATGAACCGCTGAGAATTTGGGTTGTTTTTAAGCAGAAGCGTGCGATCGCTCGCCGTGTCCCCCGGGGAAGTTTAAAGGGAAACTTGTTGGGAGCCCTTGTTTCCACCATCACCCTGCTTCTTCTATATGCGTCGGAAAAAAGTGGGGAAAATTTGAGTGGAAAATTTTACCCCTCCGCCCCGGTCCTGTTCTCCCGGGCCCACTGGTGTTGATATAGAAAACCCTTTCCCCGACTTGCCATTGAACGGGGAACACTCGGGTCCGTATTTCCCGGGGGCTCCATCTATCCCCCTCGTTTCTTTCCCAAAGTCTGCAGAGAGTTGTACCCTTGGCCCTTTTCTTCTCTGGGAGAAAACAGTTTTAAGGGGCCCTTTTACCTTCAAGAACGGGGGAAAACGCTCTCACCCTTCCCGATTTTTCGGCGCGGGGCCTGATGACATTATATTCGAAAATTTTTAAAACTTTTTACATGGGGTCACCCCTTGTAGTCCTCTTACCCCTTTTAAATCTTTTTGGGCAAAAGGGGAGTTCTTCCCCAGCTGGGGGAAATCTCCCAAATTGTTCTCCCCTTTTCCGCCAAAACCCCGGGGACTACAGGACATGATGCCTCCCACTATCGCCCCCCGCTGGGGACAAGTGCAGTTTGCAAAGGGTGGAACGCCCCTTTAAAACGACGTTTAAAAATGGTATTTAGAGACTCCCCACAACCCCTTTCCCCTAGTCAATTTTTGGCTTCGTAAGGGTCGTTCTACCATAGACCCCCTTTCTAACCCCTTTGGGTACCGGGATGTTTGTAAAGCCTTTTCGAATAATCACTCAGTTAATTTCCCAATTTTTTTTTCCTTGAGGAAAGGGAAAATGACAACTTGGAGGTATAATTTTTTGGCCCCCGGCCCATTCCTTAGGCCCTCCGAGGCAATCTACCATCCTTTTCCCTTTAAAAATTTTTAACTGAAGACATTTCCGTGTTGAGTCAATAATGTTCTTTTTCCCCACTTCGTCCAAAACGAAGGGGCCCTCGGGATGTGTTCAAGCCAACACTTTTTTTTCCTTGCTATAAATGAAAATTTGGCCTTTGTTCTTGCCACCCAAAATTTACATTATTTTTTGTTTGTTTTGGAGGGCCAACACTTTTTTTTTCTCCGATGGGATGACGGGAACAAATGGGTTTAAAATTTTCGCCCAAAAACCCCCAAAAAACCCTGGGCCCGTTAACCCTCATCCTTTTTTCCCCTTCTCCCTTCCCCAACCTGTCACGGTTTTTGACCTTTTTTCCTTTGGGAAACCAAACCCCCATTTTTAAAATTTTAAAGGGCCCCCAAAAAATTTTTAAAATTAATTTTTCCCGGGGTCTGATCTTCCCAATCTCCCTTTTTTAATTCAGGGCCCCGTTTTTTCCCCAAAATGATTTTTAATCAGGGGTTTAGGCCTTTCCCCTTTTCCCTTAAACCTTAAACCCACCAATTACCTTTGGGGCCTTTTTTCCGCCCCCTAAACCCTTTTTAAAAAATTTCCTCCTTTCCCGGGGAGCCCTTTTCCTTTGAAATATGGGCGCCTACATTTCCAACCCCTTTTATGAAACCGAAAAAAGGGGGAACCCTTTTATTCCCGGCCCCCTGTTTTCTCCTCCCTTTAAATTCCCCACCCTTTACCTTTTCTTTCCCCCCCTTGCCCCCTTTTATTTTCGTAATTTTCCCCGTTTTCCCTATCCGGGAAAAGTTCCATTTTCCTTTTCCCGATCCCTATCCCTTTGGGCTTAAGTTTCTATTCCCCCCTCCGATCACTTCCCTTTTCCCCCTTTATAGTGGTCACCGATTTAAGCTTCCAATTCGGTTCTGGCCGCCCTGTTTTCCGGGCCCCCCTTTGTACACAATTTTCTTCCCCTTTAGTTTCCCCCTTTTTATGTTAAAAGTAGCCCTTTTAAATTTTCCCCCCCCCCTAATTCCGTTTTTATTTGTTGTTCCACTCCCTTTGCTCAAAAGGGTCAAATTTGTCTTCCCCCCTTTTTTCCTTATCCAAATTTCCCCTCCCATTCCCCTACCCCCTTTTAAAAAAATTTTTTTTTGTTGGGCCCTGGTTTCGCACAGGTTTTGGAAAAGGGGCAAAGAGGGGCATTTACTTTGCCTTAAGCTACCCTTTTACGAATGTTTCCCTTTTTTGGACTTTTTTTCGCAAAACTAACCCCCTTGCACATTTTTGGGGGAAAAAGGGGCCAAATCCTTTTTTAACTTCGTTTAACCCCCCCCCAAACCCTTCCCATTTCCAAAAAAAAAACCCGGAGGCATAGGGTTAAAAAGCTGGCCCGTTTCCCCCTTTTCCATCATGCCCAGGTTTTTTGGGGGACCCAAAAAACCTTTCCCCTCCTCCCTTTTTTTCCAAATTGGCCCATCGTCTTAAACCCCCCCCCCCCCATGAAGGGTTTTCTCATGAGAGGACCCGTTCCTCTTTTGTGAGCAGTGTCAAGTTTCCCAAAATGATTAGGGCCAAAAAAATTTTTTGTTAGACTTTCCCTTCTATCAACAGCACCCCAGAATTTACCTCCAAAGTCGTTTCGTTCTACTACTCTTCTTTACCCCTTTCCCTTTTTTGCTGATGGACCCTCCTTTTTTTTCCCGCTCTCCCATTGACTTCTTGACAACGACTCTGAAATTTACTCCCCAAACCCCTGATGATATTTTTTTCACTCCCCTCAGCCCCTTTTTAGTTTAGTCTTTGCTGCCCTTTTCCCTTTTCACCATCCCCAACCCCCCCTGGGTTTTCCTAAACCCAATTATCCCTCATCTCCCTTTTTCTACCTTTAAGGGCCCCCGCTCCTTCTGCCCTGCCGCTGTATGTCCTTGTGGCTTTTGCGCTTCTTTTTTGATTATAATAATTTAAAAATCCAGGGGGATGCCTTGAGCCAGTGAAGGGTCTTGATCTAAGGCATTTAATCTGTATTACCCTTTTTGGTTTAGCACTTAGTTTTGATTATAAGGGGAAATTTGGGTCAAAACTGGGAAAAGGGCCCCCCAAGGGTGCTATATCCACAAGGGTTGGATGGTTGGGGGGTTTAAAACTTGTTACAAAAAAAGCAATTCTAAAAGCTTAAGGGTCTCCCGGGGGAAACTAGAAAGGACTGCCCTTTTTAGGGATCCAGCCTGTTTTTCTGGGTTTTTTTTAACAATTAGTCCCGTATTTCCCTTTTCCTTTTTTCCCTTAGAATTCAGTAAGTATTATTAGTGCTTCAGGATTACCCAAATGGTAGGGGGTCTAACTAGGGGAAATTAAAATTTAATAAATTTAAATTTAAATTTTTCTGCAGCCCCTGTATAGCCCTTGTGGCTTAGCGCTTCTTTTTATTATAATAATAATTTAAATTTTAAGGGGTTTTCAAGGGGATATATCAAAATTTAAAATTAAAAAAAATTACAGTAATCAAAATTAAAATTTTAAACACTTTTTCTTGTTACAGTATTTTTTGTGCTGAAAGCATGTATCACATTTAAATGCTTAAGTACCGTTGGTACAATTAAAAATTTTAAAAATACAATTTAAAAAATAAGTGTATGTGTGTAAATGCTCTAAGAGTTTGCTTTTCTCACGACTCGACTAGATTTGACAGGTGACTGGGCAAAGTCCCCAAATAAACTTTAATTCTTGACGAAATGGCAAACAGAACAGTCTCTTGAAAAAATAAAAAGAATTTCTAAGCCCCAATTGCAACATAACAAGCGACTGCGAACAGAAAAACAGGAAAAAAGGAATAAAAAAACACACTAAGAGGGGGCCATCAGAAAAACCCCCACAAAAATTTGCCAACCCCCCCATAATAAATGAATTTTTAAGTTTAATAAAAAATCCCGACGTGATAGTACACCGATACCCAAAAACAAATTAGGTCAGAAGTACAGCTCAGGGCCTGGGGTTGCTTTCCCTGGGCAAGCAACACACAACCCCAGAAAACGTTTGAAAAAACATAAGGGCTCGGCAGTGGGTTTTTGTGAAACCCCGTTTTTACAGAAAATAAAACAATAAGGGGATAGAGACGATCTTCCAAAAAGGGCCAAAAGGAGATTTAGGCTGTTTTCTAAAAATACGTTAACCCCCCCCAAGAGAGTCCCAGGGCCAGACTGAAAAACTTCAGGGGGGAGGGGAGGAAAACCCCCCTCGAAACACTGATAGGGTCCGTGGGCAGCTGCGGCCCGAAATAACGAGCAAAAGAGCGATAAATTTCAGTAGTTAGACAAACCCAAAACTTGAACTGAGGGACATAAAAGTTAAAATCCAAACCCAACAAAAAAATTTTAAATAAGTCAAATAAAAATATAAGCAATATATTCACAAATTTTTGTATTTGCCCCCCCTCAAGGAAGGTTTCCCCTTTATGTTGGTGGGAGTCTTTATTTTGGGAATTGGATCTGTGCTCCCGTTTCCCCAATTAAAACCCAAAGCCTTCCCATCTCCCCCCCCGGCGCTGTATAAAACCCCGGGTTTTTTGCTTCCCCCCTTTATTTTAAATAATAATAATAGCTATTATCGCAAATATAAGCAATATAAAATTATATGAAAAGGTAATATACATGTAATATATATACATTGCAACCCATTCAGGGGTTGCAACAAAGCTCTTGCTTCACACGGCGAGGGCCTGGGTTTGATTCCCAGCCAGATTAGAAACATTGGGCGTGTTTCTTTCCCCCTGTTGTCTATGTTCCCCATACCCCTCGAGGAAGGTTCCTTGATGTTGGTGAGGGGCTCTTGATTTAGGGAATTGGATCTGTGCTCCAGTTCCCCGAATTAAGCCTGAATGCCTTCCACATCCCCCACCAGGCGCTGTATAATCCTCCGGGTTTAGCGCTTCCCCCTTGATTATAATAATAATATGTTCCCCATACCCGCATACCCAAACAAAAACAGTGGCACACAGCTCTTATTGTAGCGCTCTTAAGTGGTGATATCCAAATTAATCCAGGACCTCAAACTATTGTGCAGAGGCAAAACAGACAGATAAATGACTGCGATAATGACGGTCTAGTAGCTAGGAATGATAACCTTAACTCCATATGTAATGCATACATAGGTCAGTGTGAGACAATACAGCCATTATTATCTCAAACACTACCAAACAGGTGCATACACTGTACTAAAGTACGCATGAAAAACAGAAAAGGCACCTTATGTAAAATGTGTAAGGGGTGGGTGCATGATGGATGTATGTACAATTATAGCAACGGTGCCAGAATTCATTTTGTGTGTAACAAATGCACTTTGGCACAGTTACCCTTTAGCAGTGATGACATTGATTTACCTAATTTTAATACAAATGACCCATTGCCATATATTGATGATTATGATTGTTTTATGAAAACAGGCCTTCACTTTATTCATGTCAATACAAGATCACTTCTTCCTAAATTGGCAGAGATTAGGATTCTAGCTAACAAAATTAGGGCGGCAGTTATTACCATCTCTGAATCTTGGTTGGATGATACGGTGACTGACGACGAGGTCAAAATAGATGGTTACAATATAAAACGCTTAGGAACGGAAAGGGTGGTGGAGTATGTGCCTACATTAGAAATGACTTAGCTTACAACCCAAGACCTGATTTAAATAACAATAAACTAGAGATTCTATGGTTTGAAGTGCTGCTTCCTAAGACCAAACCCATCTTAGTAGGAACTAGTTACCGCCCTCCTACCCAGGACCAGTTCTTAGAAGACTTTTCCAGAGTCTTGTCCGGAGTTGAAAACAATTGCGAGACAATAATACTGGGCAACTTCAATATCTGTTTTCAGCAGCAAAATAACGGGCTATGCAAAAGGTATAAGCAAATTCTAGGATTAAATAGTTACACTCAACTAATTAATACTCCAACCCGGATCACACAGTTCTCAGCCACCCTAATTGACCACATACTTTGTAACCGCTCTGAGAACATTAGTTCCTACGGGTTTAGCGCTTCCCCCTTGATAATAATAATAATGAGAACATTAGTCAGTCAGGCGTCATTACCACAGGTCTTAGTGATCATTTCATCATTTACTGCACCAGGAAAATCACTAGGGATAGGTTAGGCCTACACAGGACAATAAAAATGAGGTCAACTAGAAACTACAGTAAAGAAACACTGGTAAATAGGCTACACAATTGTGTCCCCTCAAGGAAGGTTCCTTGATGTTGGTGAGGGGCTCTTGATTTAGGGAATTGGATCTGTGCTCCAGTTCCCCAAATTAAGCCTGAATGCCTTCCACATATCCACCCCCCCAGGCGCTGTATAATCCTCCGGGTTTAGCGCTTCCCCCTTGATTATAATAATAATAATACACAATTGTGACTGGACAGAGATAAGTTGCACGGACGTAAACGATGTCTGGGAAAAATTCAAAACAATGTTCACTACCATCCTTGATAATATTGCACCAGTTAAAGAGGTTAGGATTAAACGAAGAACTGAACCCTGGATGAATACTGAGATATTAGATAATATGAAATTCAGAGACCAGCTGCTAAAAAGATTTAAAGCAAACAGACAGGATATTGCAGCACTAAATGAATTCCAAAGGGTGAGGAACAGAGTACAGAGACTTATAAAAGGAGCAAAGGCAAAGCACTACTGCTCAAAAATTGAAGAGTATAAGGGGGGGCGTAGGGCAAAATTCCTAACTCGTTTATTTACCGTCCGATTTTGTTCAGTTTTGGTACACAAGACAAAGTGTTCTCACTCTTTCTTGAAAATATTTATCAAAAATATACCTCAAACAACAACTGAGAAAAGACTGATTTACTGAAATTGCCCTTGGGGCAATACTTCATTCTTATATGGGACTACGTAAGGTGGTTTTGACACTTGGTGCCGAGAGTACAATGCTAATACTTATTTTGACCGATTGTTCCCTCTAAAATACCTTACCGTTATTTCACAAAAAAATAAAGTTTGTTAGTTCTGGAATATTGCAAAAAAATCTGCCCTTTACTCCCACATAACTCCCAAAGTATTTGGAATATTTTCAAAAACTCAACGGTCAAAATAAGAGAAATCATTATTCTACAATGTCTGTGAATATTATTCCATTTAATTAAGTAATAAAGGAATTATTTGTTGCCCTAGGTGAATAAGTTACTTCCGAGATATCGGCCGGGAATGCCGGCCGGCCCCCCGTCTCAAAAAAAAAAAAAATTTTTCGCGAAAATCGCGTTTGTTTGGGTGTATTTCTTAGTAAACTGATGTTCTAGTGCAGTTATCCTCTTCAAAACACCGTTTTCTCTTACTCGGAGACTAAAGAATGGGACATGGAGAGGAGTAGCTCAATATTTATGGAAATATTCCCGATAATCTTTCGTCATATTATGGCCTATTTTATTCAGCCTAGAGTATATAACATGTTTGTATGTTATTTAGAGTGTTTATTATATCATATTAGATCAATTCTGATAGACAAATAAGCCGTAAAGTTGATATATAAGCTGATATAAGCGTAATAATGGGTGATTCCTGGGTGGCACCTCGAGCGCTGGAACACTGCCGAGCGTTCCCATCTGGTTCCCGGCAGTCACTAAGTCTCGGGATAAGTCCCGCCTACTATTTTATGATGCCAAATAGTCAGTTATTATATTAGAAAGAATAATGCAAGAAAAGGCGATAAAAAACAAGAAAATAACTCCAAAAAATATATAGGCCGTGAGCAGACTCGGTACCAACATCGCCGTCACCATACCTGATATAAATGACTATAATTTCTTGTAGAAACGTCGTAGAACATTCATTCTGGTACCATTGTGTTGCCAAAGAGTTGAGCTTTTTTTCAGTATATATAACTCAATATCCATATTTTTTCGATTTTTCGGTGAGCGCGCGCGGCAAATTGCCCTACAGCCCCCATAAGCATAACCCCAGAAAGCTCTGGCAACAACTAAAACAGTTGGGGTATAGCCATAAGCCAGTAGATAGGTCTAACATAGTACTCACTATCGATAATGAGGTATGCCACGAAACATCTAAGGTGGCAAATTGCTTTAATTCCTACTACACATCTGTTGCATCAACACTAGTAAGTAAACTACCAGCTGTATCAAATACCTTTAACACAGACTCTGATAAGTTTCAAACATACTATACCAATAAAGGGGTAACCCCAAACAGTTCTCAACTAGTAAGTGTATCTCATGACTTTATTCAAAAAGAACTAAGCAGGTTAAACCCAACTAAGAGCACAGGCCCTGATAACATCCCGTCTAAGTTCCTAAAAGATGGTGCTTCTGAACTGTCAATCCCTATTGCTCACATAATAAATCTATCAATCACCACTAATACCGTACCGGAGGGGTTCAAGGAGGCCAGAGTTACTCCTCTCTTCAAGAAAAATAGTAGGTCTGATGTAAGCAACTATAGGCCTGTTAGTATACTCAGTATAATATCTAAAATTCTAGAGAGGGCGGTGTATTCTCAAGTAGTTAAGTACCTTAATGACAACAACATTCTCCATAGCTATCAATCGGGCTTTAGAAGATCCTACTCAACCGACACCTCCCTTATTAATCTGATGGATTACCTGAGAACTGAAATGTCAAAGGGGAACCTCATAGGTATGGTAACCTTAGACCTGCAAAAGGCCTTCGATACTGTCAACCACAATATATTATGTATGAAACTTCAAGCTATCGGTATAGGTTCTGTTTACCTGGAGTTTACCTGGAGAGAGCTCCGGGGGTCAACGCCCCCGCGGCCCGGTCTGAGACCAGGCCTCCTGGTGGATCAGAGCCTGATCAACCAGGCTGTTGCTGCTGGCTGCACGCAAACCAACATACGAGCCACAGCCCGGCTGATCCGGAACTGACTTTAGGTGCTTGTCCAGTGCCAGCTTGAAGACTGCCAGGGGTCTGTTGGTAATCCCCCTTATGTGTGCTGGGAGGCAGTTGAACAGTCTCGGGCCCCTGACACTTATTGTATGGTCTCTTAACGTGCTAGTGACACCCCTGCTTTTCATTGGGGGGATGGTGCATCGTCTGCCAAGTCTTTTGCTTTCGTAATGAGTGATTTTCGTGTGCAAGTTCGGTACTAGTCCCTCTAGGATTTTCCAGGTGTATATAATCATGTATCTCTCCCTCCTGCGTTCCAGGGAATACAGGTTTAGGAACCTCAAGCGCTCCCAATAATTGAGGTGTTTTATCTCCGTTATGCGCGCCGTGAAAGTTCTCTGTACATTTTCTAGGTCGGCAATTTCACCTGCCTTGAAAGGTGCTGTTAGTGTGCAGCAATATTCCAGCCTAGATAGAACAAATGACCTGAAGAGTGTCATCATGGGCTTGGCCTCCCTAGTTTTGAAGGTTCTCATTATCCATCCTGTCATTTTTCTAGCAGATGCGATTGATACAATGTTATGGTCCTTGAAGGTGAGATCCTCCGACATGATCACTCCCAGGTCTTTGACGTTGGTGTTTCGCTCTATTTTGTGGCCAGAATTTGTTTTGTACTCTGATGAAGATTTAATTTCCTCATGTTTACCATATCTGAGTAATTGAAATTTCTTATCGTTGAACTTCATATTGTTTTCTGCAGCCCACTGAAAGATTTGGTTGATGTCTGCCTGGAGCTTTGCAGTGTCTGCAATGGAAGACACTGTCATGCAGATGTAGACTGGTTTAAGTCCTACCTTAGCAACAGGAGACAAATAGTCAAAATCAACAAAACAGAATCAGAACCCCTGCCGATAACATGTGGAGTTCCCCAAGGTAGTATTCTGGGTCCCTTATTATTCTTATGTTATGTCAATAGGTAGTGCCCTGTTAGTGTCAGGTAAAGACCCACAAGATATTGCTAATGTTTTAACACTGGAACTGGAGTCCTGCAGCAAATGGTTAGTAGACAACAAACTATCATTACACCTAGGGAAAACTGAAGCCATTCTCTTTGGCACGAAACATAAACTGAGAAGGGTAAATAATTTTAATGTTCAATGTAATAGGGAGCCCATCACTTTGGTTTCATCAGTAAAATATTTGGGAATCCCCTTTGACCCATGCATGTCAGGAGAATTGATAGGGAACAGTGTAGTAAAGAAAGCGAATGCCAGACTGAAGTTCCTGTATAGACAAGCACAGTGTCTACCTACTGAGGCTCACAGGACCCTATGTCTAGCCCTTATACAATCCCATATGGATTACGGATGCTCTTCTTGGTACTCTGCCTTGACAAAAAAACTGAAAGATAGACTGCAAATCACCCAGAACAAAATCGTAAGATTCATCCTGGGGCTGGGACCAAGAGAACATGTAGGCCAGGATGAATTACAGCAGTTGGATATGCTGAATGTTGAAGACAGAGTAAAACAACTGAAGCTAAATCATGTTTATAAAATTGCTCACGAACAATGTCCAGAAAAGAATAACAGAGCGGCTAAAAGAGGTCAATATATCTGAAATGCGCAGGGAGACACTGGTCAGAGAAATAGCAAGCATCGAACTTAAGCTAAAAGAATCCTTTAGGAGTCAGGAATCGCGGGAAGAACTAAAAGCCATAAATGAAATCGAAAGAAACCCAAAGTATTTCCTCTCCTATGCCAAATCAAAATCGAGAACAACGTCCAGTATTGGGCCCCTACTTAAACAAGATGGGTCCTACACAGATGACAGCAAGGAAATGAGTGAGCTACTCAAGTCCCAATATGACTCAGTTTTTAGCAAGCCGCTAACCAGACTGAGAGTCGAAGACCAAAATGAATTTTTTATGAGAGAGCCACAAAATTTGACTAACACAAGCCTATCCGATGTTATCCTGACGCCAAATGACTTCGAACAGGCGATAAATGACATGCCCATGCACTCTGCCCCAGGGCCAGACTCATGGAACTCTGTGTTCATCAAGAACTGCAAGAAGCCCCTATCACGAGCCTTTTCCATCCTATGGAGAGGGAGCATGGACACGGGGGTCGTCCCCTCAGTTACTAAAAACAACAGACATAGCCCCACTCCACAAAGGGGGCAGTAAAGCAACAGCAAAGAACTACAGACCAATAGCACTAACATCCCATATCATAAAAATCTTTGAAAGGGTCCTAAGAAGCAAGATCACCACCCATCTAGAAACCCATCAGTTACACAACCCAGGGCAACATGGGTTTAGAACAGGTCGCTCCTGTCTGTCTCAACTACTGGATCACTACGACAAGGTCCTAAATGCACTAGAAGACAAAAAGAATGCAGATGTAATATATACAGACTTTGCAAAAGCCTTCGACAAGTGTGACCATGGCGTAATAGCGCACAAAATGCGCGCTAAAGGAATAACAGGAAAAGTCGGTCGATGGATCTATAATTTCCTCACTAACAGAACACAGAGAGTAGTCGTCAACAGAGTAAAGTCCGAGGCAGCTACGGTGAAAAGCTCTGTCCCACAAGGCACAGTACTAGCTCCCATCTTGTTCCTCATCCTCATATCCGACATAGACAAGGATGTCAGCCACAGCACCGTGTCTTCCTTTGCAGATGACACCCCGAATCTGCATGACAGTGTCTTCCATTGCAGACACTGCAAGGCTCCAGGCGACATCAACCAAATCTTTCAGTGGCTGCAGAAAACAATATGAAGTTCAACGATGAGAAATTTCAATTACTCAGATATGGTAAACATGAGGAAATTAAATTTTCATCAGAGTACAAAACAAATTCTGGCCACAAAATAGAGCGAAACACCAACGTCAAAGACCTAGGAGTGATTATGTCGGAGGATCTCACCTTCAAGGACCATAACATTGTATCAATCGCATCTGCTAGAAAAATGACAGGATGGATAATGAGAACCTTCAAAACTAGGGAGGCCAAGCCCATGATGACACTCTTCAGGTCACTTGTTCTATCTAGGCTGGAATATTGCTGCACTCTAACAGCACCTTTCAAGGCAGGTGAAATTGCCGACCTAGAAAATGTACAGAGAACTTTCACGCGCGCATAACGGAGATAAAACACCTCAATTACTGGAGCGCTTGAGTGTTTCTAAACCTGTATTCCCTGGAACGCAGGAGGGAGAGATACATGATTATATACACCTGGAAAATCCTAGAGGGACTAGTACCAAACTTGCACACGAAAATCACTCACTACGAAAGCAAAAGACTTGGCAACGATGCACCATCCCCCCAATGAAAAGCAGGGGGTCACTAGCACTTTTAAGAGACCAACAATAATGCGGGGGCCCGAGACTGTTCAACTGCCCCCCCAGCACACAAAAGGGGGGATTACCAACAGACCCCGGCAGCCCTTCAAGCTGGCACTGGACAACACCTAAAGACATTCCTATCAGCCGGGCTGGGGGCCGTACTTGGTTTGCGGCAGCCAGCAGCAACACCTGGTTGACAGCGCTGATCCACCAGGGGGCCGGGGTCACAGACCGGGCCGCGGGGGCGTTGCCCCCCAAAAACTCTCCCCAGGTAAACTCCAGGTTGGGAAAACCAAAGCAATCATAAAAGGGGGGAGAGAGCAAAACTTTGTAGTCCCCGTCAGGGGCCAGGCTTAACACCTTTTATTGTACAGCAAAAAGGAAGGGAACAGACCTTGCACATTCAAAGCCAGTCATAGCATGAACCAGTTCAAAAAGAGTCCCCCAAAGGTGTTAAGAATGTAGCAAGAAAGGGAGGGGAATGATTTTTTTTTTTTTTTACAAACATAGTGTAAATTTTACCTTTTTTCCAGTAATGCCCTCGTATTGTAATGTCTTAATGACCTTCGTGTAGTAATAGTTTTTTTATATGATAATAAGATGTTATCTTCATTTAGAATAATAAAAAAATATTTTAACCTTTATATTTTAAAAAAGGGAAAAGGACCCCAAAGGAAAAAAGTACTCTTCTGATTTTTTGGGTTTTTCCTAGGGTTTTCAACATATGCTTATTATGATAATCTATTTAACTGTATTTTTGTATACCTGAATAAACTTACTTACTTACATACTTACTGTCACTGGGGTGGGTCACCCCGAAAAGTTTTGCATAAACAAGGGGCTTTTTTATAATTGCAGCATTATGTCCGCTAGGCCGTTACCAATTTTCATGTACTGTAGAAAAGCCCCTTCCCCATATGAATGTAATCCCCTTTAAGGGGGGTTCCTTGATACTGGGGGGGTTCTTTTATCTAGGAAATTGGATTGTGCTCCATTCCCTGGAATTAAGCCAAAAACCTTCCCCTTTCCCCTCTCCCCCATAAGTGTTGTATAATCCTACGGGTTTAGCGCTTCTCCATTATTATAATATATATGTAATGTGAAAGATGGTGGAGGTGAGCGCCTTGGTGTGAGAGTGGCACTAGAAGTTTTTCAGTCTTGGGAACCCAGTTCAGGGAAGAAAATCTCAGTGTTGTTGTGACTGTCAGAGAGGAGAGATGTGTCACTCTGAGAACTGTGGTGCGTCGTCCCTTTACGGGTTTAGCGCCTCCCCAGTCAAGATAACACTGCTAATTATTGTAAACTGCTGAAATAATAAACAGACGTTGCTTCAGTCATACAAGTACGTCTTTTATAACTATAATATGCTGTAACCACAAATTAGTGCCAGTGTATGAAAGTTGTGTCAGTGAGGTAAAATATTGAGTTTTTCATTAAGAGGAGAACAGTATGGTCACCCTGGGACACCAGTATGGTCACCCTGGGGCACCAGTATGGTCACCCTGGGACACCAGTATGGGGCACCCTGGACACCAGTAAAGGTCACCCTGGGACACCAGTATGGTCACCCTGGGACACCAGTATGGTCACCCTGGGACACCAGTATGGTCACCCTGGGACACCCCGTATGGTCACCCCCTTGGACACCAGTAATGGCCATTCACCCTGGGACACCAGTATGGTCACCCTGGGACACCAGTATGGTCACCCTGGGACACCAGTATGGTCACCCTGGGACACCAGTATGGTCACCCTGGGACACCAGTATGGTCACCCTGGGACACCAAAAATAAGTGGCCTTTTATGATATCCTATTGTTAATAGTGGCTAAAGCTCTCGCTTCACACATGGAGAGTCCGGGTTCGATTCCCGGCGGGATGGAAACATTTCGACGTGTTTTCTTACACCTGTTGTCCTGTTCACCTAGCAGCAAGTAGGTACCTGGGTGTTAGTGGACTGGTGTGGGTCACATCCTGGGTGTTAGTGGACTGGTGTGGGTCACATCCTGGGTGTTAGTGGACTGGTGTGGGTCACATCCTGGGTGTTAGTGGACTGGTGTTGGGGGCACATCCGGTGTTATGGACTGGGGTGGGGTCACATCCCGGGTGTTAGTGGGGCTGGTGAGGGTCACATCCTGGTGTTAGTGGACTGGTGTGGGTCACATCCTGGGTGTTAGTGGACGGTGTGGGTCACATCCTGGGTGTTTTGTGGACTGGTGGGGTCACATCCTGGGTGTAGTGGACTGGTGTGGGTCACATCCTGGGTGTTAGTGGACTGGTGGGGTCACATCCTGGGTGTTAGTGGACTGTGTGGGTCCCCATCCTGGGTGTTAGTGGACTGGTGTGGGTCACATCCTGGGTGTTAGTGGACCCGGTGGGGTCACATCCTGGGTGTTAGTGGACTGGTGTGGGTCACATCCTGGGTGTTAGTGGACTGGTGTGGGCGCATCCTGGGTGTTAGTGGACTGGTGTGGGTGGCATCCTGGTGTTAGTGGGCTGGTGTGGGTCACATCCTGGGTGTAGTGGACTGATGTGGGTCACATCCTGGGTGTTAGTGGACTGGTGTGGGTCACATCCTGGGTGTTAGTGGAACTGGTGTGGTCACATCCTGGGTGTAATAGTGGACTGGTGTGGGTCACATCCTGGTGCTAGTGGACTGGTGTGGGTCACATCCTGGTGTTAGTGGACTGGTTGTAGTCACATCCTGGGTGTTAGTGGACTGGTGTGGGTGGCAATCCTGGTGTTAGTGGACTGGTTGTGGTCACATCCTGGGTGTTAGTGGACTGGTGTTGGGTCACATTCCTGGTGTAGTGGACTGGGTGTGGGTCACATCCTGGGTGTTTTAGTGGACTGGTGTGGGTCACATCCTGGTGTGTTAGTGGACTGGTGGTGGGTGGCATCCTGGGTGATAGTGGACTGTTGTGGGTCACATCCTGGGTGTTAGGTGGACTGGTGTGGGTCACATCCTGGGTGTTAGTGGACTGGTGTGGGTGGCATCCTGGGTGTTAGTGGACTGGTGTGGGTGGCATCCTGGGTGCTAGTGTGGAACTGGTGTGGGTGGCATCCCTGGGTGCTAGTGGGACTGGTGTGGGTCACATCCTGGGTTTAGTGGACTGGTGTGGGTCACATCCAGGGTTTAGTGGACTGGTGTGGGTCACATCCTAGGTGTTAGTGGACTGGTGTGGGTCACATCCTGGTTACTCACCTAGTTTGAGGTGTACTCACTACCTATTGAGGTTGACAGGGGTCGAGTCCGAAGCTCCTGGCCCCCGCCCTTCACTGATCAGCTACAGGTTCTCCCGCCCTGAGCCTGAGCTTTTAAATCATACTCTGCTTTAAAGCTATGTATGGAATCCTGCCTCCACTACAATCCGCTTCCCCAAACTACTCCACTTACGTGACTACACTTTTACCTGGATTTACCTGTGGCTGAAGAAATACTTCCTAACATCCCTGTGATTCATCTGTTCTTCAGCTTCCATCGTGTCCCCTTGGTTACTGTGTCCAATCTCTGAACATCCCTGGTACTTTGTCCCACCTGATTCAATTCCTCTCAGTATGTTGTAATCGTTATCATGTCCCCCCTCTCTCTCCTGTCCCTCCAGTGTCGTCAGGTTGATTTCCTTAACCCCTCCCTCGTAGGACATAACCTCTTAGCTTCTGGGACTATAGTCATGTTGCAAAACCATTGACAAACCTTTGTGGACTGGTGTGGGTCAACATCCTGGGTGTAATGACTGTGTAGTCACATCCTTGTTAGTGGACTGGTGTAGGTCACATCCTGGTGTTAGTGGACTGTGTATGTCACTCCGGGTGACAAGATTGAAGAAATCACAATTGCTCACATAATAAATCTATCAATCACCCACTAATTACCGTACCGGAGGGGTTCAAGAGGCCAGAGTTACTCCTGTCTTCAAGAAAAATAAGTAGCTGATGTCAGCAACCATAGGCCCTTGTTTGTATACTTAGATAATATCCAAAATTCTAGAGAGGGCGGTGACTCCAAGTATTAAGTAACTTAATGACAACAACAATCTCCCATAGCTATCAATCAGGGTTTAGAAATCATACTCAACCGACACTCCCTAATAAATCTGATGATTACCTTTGAACTGAAATGTCAAAGGGGAACCTCATAGGTATGTAACCTTAGACCTCAAAGGCCCTTCGATACTGTCCAACCCACAGGAGACAAATTGTCAAAATCAACAAACGGAATCAGAACCCCTGCCGATAACATGTGGATATCCCCAAGGTAGTATTCAAGTCCCTTATTATTCCTTATGTTATGTCAGTAGACATGCCTATCAGTGTCAAGTGCAGATGACAGTGCCCGTTAGTGTCATTAAAGACCCCAAGATATAGCTAATGTTTTTTAATTAACACGAACTGGAGTCATGCAGCAAATGGTTAGTGACAACAACTATCATTACACCTTGGGAAAACTGAAGCCATTCTCTTTGGCAACGAAAACATACAAACTGAGAAGGGTAAATATTTTAAATGTCCATGTAATGGGGAGCCCATCACTTCGGTTTCATCAGTAAAATATTGGGATCCCCTTTGACCCAAGCATTCAGGAGAATTGATAGGGAACCGTGTGTAAAGAAAGCGAATGCCAGACTGAAGTTTCCTGTATAACAAGCACAGTGTCTACCTACTGAGGCTCGCAGGACCTATGTCTAGCCCTTATACCATGCCAAATGGATACCCCTTGACCCTCTCATGGTACTCTACACTTGAACAAAAAACTGAAAGATAGACTAGCAAATCACCCAAAACAAAATCGTATTGATTCATCTGGGCTGGGACCAAAGAGAACATGTAGCCAGGATGAATTACACACCATTGGATATGCTGAAATGTTTGAAAGACAGAGTAAAACAACTGAAGGCTAAATCATGTTTATAAAATTGCTCACAAACAGTGTCCGGAATACTGCTGGTCAAGTTGTCAAGGTTGGGAACCAAAGCACATCTAGTACTAGGGGGGAGAGACACAACTTTGTAGTACCCACCAGTTCAGTGGCCAGCTTCAAACACCTTTATTGTACAGCAATAAAGGAAATGGAAAAATGCAGACTGGCCTGCACATGCAAAGCCCAGTCAATAGATGAACCAGTTCAAGAAGAGTGCCTAAAGGTGTCCCTGATGAATGGTACTACGGAAAGGGAGGGGAATGATCTATATTGTTTACTAACATGCGCGTAAATTTAGCTTATTCCTAGTATGACCGTTTGTATTGTAGATATCTTAATGACCACTCGTGTAGTAAGATAGTCCTTTTTAGTATGATAATAAGATGTTATCTTCATTATAGAATAATAAGAAAATATTATAACTTTTATACTGTATATAATAATAAGGTAAAAGGACCCCCAATGGAAATAAGTCACTCTGTCCGACTTTTTTTTTGGTTTATCCCCTAGGTTCTCTACACATATGCTGCTATTATATAATTCTATTCTATTAACGTATTATGTATACCTGAATAAACTTACTTACTAAACAGAGTCCATGATGACCGCACGACTTTCTGGTTATCCTGGGGTGGCTAACCCTCCGGGGCTAAAAATCTGAAGAAAATCTTATCTTACCATGGTAAGAGGGGTTCTCCGAAGGGTTTGGGCACTTAATATAGGTTAAGCTCAGATGTACAGTTTTATTGTGGCTGTGTAGTTTAGGACGTGTGTACTAATAGTAATATACTTTATTTCTACAATACATGTACAAGGTGTACAGAACCATAGCTGACATCAGTGACAACTACTGTATAGAATGCCCTTGTTTATGCTGAAATATTTCCTGCAAATTTGGTTCAGTTTTGTCCCCAGGATGGCAACCCACACCAGTCCACTAACTCACAGGTAACCTATTTTAGACTGATGGGAACATAGACACCCGGTGTAAAGAAACACGCTCAGTGTTTTCTACCCTTTACCGGAATCGAACCCCAGACCCTCCGCCGTGTGGAAGCGAGAGCTTTAGGCCACCAAGCCAGGATGAAGTATACGTGTCTAGTGAGTCAAATGATAGGTAATGTGAATGGGATTGATGGTTGAAGAGGTGAGACAGGGGTTTAGATTCATAGTAATTAGATGTTATTTGTATCATGTGTTGAGGTGGTGGCTGGTATTTTTGTTTAACTTGACATAGTTTATGTTAACAAGCCTGTAAATTGTAAAGTGATGGTGCTAATAAGGTAAAGGGTAGCTTGATGTGGAATACGGTGCACGGAAATGTCATAATTACAAAGTTTTGGTTAATACTGAATCGTGTTGAAATAAATTGTTTTAATAAAAGTGTACATGTAGTTTTTAAAATATTCGAATGTCTCAAGAATGCGAATGGGATAGCATAAATGGTTGGTTTTTGTTTCTCATTGTGCATAAAATCATGTATGGTTTCATGACCTTTGAGTTTTGTTTATGATATATTGGAGAGTTCAATATATATTTTATGGCATTAGGAATGTTAAGAGGGCCGGGGTGAATTCCAGACAAGTGGATATTGCTGAGAGGGGGGGGGGCAGCATATGTCACTTGTATTTCTTTGTTGTGTGACCATGCTTATGTATCATTTAAATTGAGTAATATGGATAGTATAACTGCTGGCCTACACAGTTTGTGTTTCAGCTGTACTGTTGTCAGATGCCTGGAGGTGGGATTATATGCAGTAATTTGTAAGGCTTTGAAAAAACTGTGTAGAGAGCTGGTATATGGTCCACCCATTGGCATTTTTGGTCAGGTTTATATATTTTATAAACATATCATATATCTTTGTATATAAAGTTTTAAATATAAAAAATAATTTATGGTAAGTATGTACAGTGGACCCCCGCATAACGATCACCTCCGAATGCGACCAATTATGTAAGTGTATTTATGTAAGTGTGTTTGTACGTGTATGTTTGAGGGTCTGAAATGGACTAATCTACTTCACAATATTCCTTATGGGAACAAATTCGGTCATAATTCAGCACCTGAACATACTTCTGGAGTGAAAAAAATATCGTTAACACCGGGTCCACTGTATATGTATGTAGGGTTGTCTTTGATGCCTATGAAGTTGCTCTTAATCCAAGGAAACTGGACCCATCTTTCCTTGGATCAAACAGAATGTTCTCCTATCCACAACAATGTATAACCCCTAACATTTAGCACTTCCCCAGGAAAAAAGAAGATGGATGGGTGTGAATTCCCTTGAAGTGCTAAAGCAATAGGGGGCCGTACCAACCCTTGGAATAGGAAGGTAATACAAGGGGAATAGCAAGACTCTAACTTCCTGGATCAGAGCCCTTCAGTGGTATCAAGGCCAACCAGCCCACCTTTCTTGATGGTCCGTAGACTAGAATAAATAATTTCCTGACGTAATCGTAATTTATAAAATAAAAGCGCCATGTGGATTTAGGCTTAATTATGATTATAATAATGTATAATATTATCAATGTGACTTACAAGTAATTTTACTTCAAAATTTTTATTAAAAGAAACCTACACAAATAACCTGACCAGCCGGGCTTGTGGCTCGTACTTGGTTTGCGTGCAGCCAGCAGCAACACCAGGTTATCAGGCCCTGATCCACCAGGAGGCCTGTCCACAGAACCGGGCTGCGGGCGCGTTGACCCCCGGAACTCCTCTTCCAGTAAACTCCAGGTATTTATGGGTGGTCCATTAATTGAAGTTATTTAAGTACATAAATAACAGTTATTATAAGCATGTAAATAACCACATAGCCAATATTTTATTGTTGTAATTTATACTTTGGTTCATTACCAAGTAATTACCCAAATTACCAGAGAAACTAGTGAGTAAGTTTATATAGATACATTAAGACAAATATCACAGTGAAATTACCTCATAATATAAAAAGTCAAAGTAAGTTTTTTTATTCAGGGTTTAAAACAAATACAGTTACATAGATTACATACGTAACATGTATGTGTAGTTACATAGATTTCATCATAGCAGTGTAGTTAGTTTTTCATAATTATCAACGTAACAGTGTATGTTTGTTACAAGATTATCATACATACGTGTAGTGATTACATAGATTACATACATACAGTGTTTATTCATAGTTTTCAACAAACAGGATGTTAGTTACATAGATTATCTACATAGAGGTATTGGGAGTTACATAATTATCATACATACGTGTATGTTAGTTACATAGATTACAACATAACAGTGTATGTGTAGTTTCATAGATTTCATACATAGCAGGGTTATGTGTATTACAAATTATCATACAAGCAGGGATTTTAGTTACATAGATATCAAATTTAACAGTGTATATGTAGTTTTCATAGATTATCATACATAACAGTGTAAAATGTAGTTACATGATTATCATCATACAGTGTATGTGTAGTTTTCATAGATTTTCATACGTAACTGATGTTAGTTTTCATAGATTTTCAACATAGCATGTAAGTGTAGTTACATAGATTATCAACATAGCAGGTAGTGTAGTTCATAGATTTTTCATACATAACTGTATTGTAGTTTTTATAGATTATCATACATAGCAGTGTAGGTATTACATAATTATCATACATGCAGTGTAGTGTAGTTTCATAGATTTTCATAAAGTAACATGTAGTGTATTCTAGATTATCAACATAACATTATGTGTAGTTACATAGATTTTTCATACATATGTTGGTAGTTACAAGATTATCATACATACAGGTATTGTATTTTCATAGTTATCATACATAGCAGGAGTGTATTACATAGATTATCATACAACAGTGTATGTTATTTTCAAGATTTTCAACAAAGCAGTGTATGGGAGTTACATAGATTAAATACATAGCAGTGTAAAGTGTAGTTACAAAATTATCATACATAGCATGTATGTTGTTACAAAAAATTTTTCAACGTAACAGTGTATGTGATTACATAGATTTCATACATAGCTTTTTAATTTTTTTTTAATAGATTTTTCAACATAGCAGTGAGTGTATTACATAATTTCATACATAACATTAATTTTATTTTTTACAGATTTTTACAACAGTGATGTGTAGTTACATAAATTTCATACGAACAGGTATGTGTAGTTTCATAGATTACATACTAAAAATGTATGTGTGTTCATAATTATCATACGAAAAGTGTATTTTTAGTTTCATAGATTTTAAAACGTAACATGTATGTGTAGTTACATAGATTATCATACATAACAGTGTATGTGTAGTTTCACAGATTTTCATACATACAGTGAGGTATTACATAGATTATCATACTAACGTGTATGTGTAGTTTCAAGATTACATACGTAAAAATGTAGTTAGTTACATAATTAAACAACAAGCAGTGTATGTGTATTACATAGAATTTCATACTAACGGTTTGTGTAGTTACATAATTTTCATACATAGCAGTGTAGGTATTACATAGATTATCATATGTAACGTGTATGTGTAGTTAATAGAAACATACAAGCAGTGTATGGTAGTTTCATAGATTATCAACTAACAGTGTATGTGTAGTTACATAGATTATCAACATAGCATGTAAGTTATTACATAGATTATCATACGTAACAGTGGTATGTGAGTTAACAATTACATACATAGCATGTATGTGAGTTACTAGATTATCATACATACAGTGTATGTGTATTACATAGATTTTCAACATAGCATGTATGTGGTTTTTCATAGATTATCATACATAACATGATGTGTATTTCATAGATTTTCATACAAACAGTGTATGTGTAGTTCATAGATTATCATACATAGCAGTGTATGTGTATTTAATAGATTATCATACGTAACAGTGTATGTGAGTTACATAGATTATCATCGAACAGTTATGTGTAGTTTCATGATTATCAACATAACTGTATGTGTATTACACAATTATCATACATACAGGTATGTTTTACATAGATATCATACGTAAATGTATTGTAGTTAATAAATCAACATACATGTATGTGTATTACAAGATTTCATACGTAACATGTATGTTAGTTACCAGATTATCATACATAGCAGGTAAAGTTTGTTACATAATTACATACATAGCGGTTTTGTATTACATAGATTATCATACTAGCAGTTATTTTGTTACTAATTATCAAATAACAGGTATTGTAGTTACATAATTTTCAAACAAGCATGTATGTGTAGTTTCAAGATTATCATACATACAGGTAAAGTGTAGTTACTAGATTTTCAATTAACATGTATGGATTTTTATAGATTTTTTTCATACATAACATGTATGTGTATTTTTTATAATTATCATACATAGCAGGTATGGTAGTTACAAGATTATCATTCGTAACAGTGTATGGATTAATAATTTTCATACATAGCAGTGTAGTGTGTTACATAGAATCATAATACAGTGTATGGTAGTTACAAATTACAACATAACAGGTAGTGTATTACAAGTTATCTACATACGTGTATGTAGTTACAAGATTATCATACAAAGCATGTATGTGTAGTTACATAGATTATCAAGTAACATGTATGTGTAGTTTTTCATAGATTATCAACATAACAGTTATGTGTATTACATAATTATCATACATAGTGTAGTGATTCAAATTATCAACTAGCAGTGTTGTGTAGTTACATAGTTATCAACTAGCATGTATGTGTAGTTTTTTA
>NC_069451.1:36295773-36358458 GCF_026875155.1 Cherax quadricarinatus | reverse complement strand
GGGGGTTGAAACAATATTCTAATGAGGAATACTCCACCACCTTTCTGTTCCTACCCAAGCTTTTAAAATGTAACCATCTATTTTGACCTCGTCGTCCAGTCACCGTATCATCCAACCAAGATTCAGAGATGGTTATAACTGCCGCCCTAATTTTGTTAGCTAAACCCAAAATTTCTCTGCAATTTAGGAAGAAGTGATCTTGCATTGACATAAATAAAGTGAAGGCCTGTTTTCATAAAACAATCATAATCATCAATATATGCAATGGGTCATTTGTTTAAAATTAGGTAAATCAATGTAAACACGCTAAAGGGTTTAACTGTGCCAAAGTGCATTTGTTAACACAAAATGAATTTGGAAACCGTTGTTTATAATTTGTACATATATCCATCATGCACCCACCTGGAGTTTACCTGGAGTTTACCTGGAGAGAGTTTCGGGGGTCAACGCCCCCGCGGCCCGGTCTGGTGCCAGGCCTCCGGGGGGGATCAGCGCCTGATCAACCAGGCTGTTGCTGCTGGCGCACGCAAACCAACGTACGAGCCACAGCCCGGCTGATCAGGAACTGACTTTAGGTGCTTGTCCAGTGCCAGCTTGAAGACTGCCAGGGGTCTGTTGTAATCCCCCTTATGTGTGCGGGGAGGCATTGAACAGTCTCGGGCCCCTGACACTTATTGTATGGTCTCTTAAGTGCTGTGACACCCCTGCTTTTCATTGGGGGGATGGTGCATCGTCTGCCAAGTCTTTTTGCTTTCGTATGGGGTGATTTTCGTGTGCAAGTTCGGTACTAGTCCCTCTAGGATTTTCAGGTGTAATATTCATGTATCTCTCCCTCCTGCGTTCCAGGGAATACAGGTTTAGAAACCTCAGCGCCCCAGTAATTGAGGTGTTTTATCTCCGTTATGCGCGCCGTGAAAGTTCTTGTACATTTTCTAGGTCGGCAATTTCACACCTGCCTTGAAAGGTGCTGTTAGAGTGCAGCAATATTCCAGCCTAGATAGAACAAGTGACCTGAAAAGTGTCATCATGGGCTTGGCCTCCCTAGTTTTGAAGGTTCTCATTATCCATCCTGTCATTTTTTTAGCAGATGCGATTGATACAATTTATGGGCCTTGAAGGGAGATCCTCCGACATAATCACTCCCAGGTCTTTGACGTTGGTGTTTCGCTCTATTTTGTGGCCAGAATTTGTTTTGTACTCTGATGAAGATTTAATTTCCTCATGTTTACCATATCTGAGTAATTGAAATTTTCTCATCGTTGAACTTCATATTGTTTTCTGCACCACTGAAAGATTTGGTTGATGTCCGCCTGGGGCCTTGCAGTGTCTGCAATTTGGGAAAACACTGTCATGCAGATTCAGGTGTCATCTGCAAAGGAAGACACGGTGCTGTGGCGACTCCTTGTCTAGGGTCGGATATGAGGTTGGGGAACAAAAATGGGGCTAGTATGTCCCTTGGGGAAAACGGGCTTTTCCCCCTTGCTCCCTTCGGTTTTTACTCTTTGGGGGATACTCTCTGTGTTCTGTTAGTGAGGAAATTATGACCCAAACGACCATTTTTCCCTGTTTTTTCCTTTAGCCCCGCATTTTTTGCGCATTCCCCCATGGTCACACTTGCCCGAAGGCTTTTGCAAAGTCGTTTTTTTTTTAAACATCTGCTTTTTTTTTTGTCTTCTAGTGAATTTGGGCCCTTGTGTAGTGATCCAATAGTTGGACAGAACAGGAGCGCCCTGTTCTAATCCCCTTGTTCCCCTGGGTTGTGTAACTGATGAGTTTCTAGATAGGTGGTGTTCTTGTTCTTGGGGACCTTTAAAAAGTTTTTATGATAGGGGATGTTAGTGCTTTTGGTCTGTTTTTCTTTGCTGTTGCTTTACTGCCCCCTTTGGGGAAGGGGGGCTATGTCTGTTTTTTTTTAATTAATGGGGACGCCCCCCCTTTGCCCCATGCTCCCTCCCCATAGGATGGAAAAGGCTCGGGGTGGGGGGCTTCTTGCAGTTCTTGATAAACACGGTTCCATGGTCGGGCCCGGGGGCCAAGTTGCATGGGTTTGTCATTTACCCCTTTTTGTTCAAAGGGTCATTTGGCGTCAGGATAACACGGATGGGGTTTGGGTGTTAATCAAATTTTGGGCCTCTCCAAAAAAAATTCCCTTTTGTCTTGCTCTCAGTTGGTTAGGGCTTGCAAAAAACTGAGTCATATTGGGACTTGAGTAGCTCATTTTTTTTCCCTTTTGGCTTTTCATCTGTGTAGGACCCTTTTGTTTAGTGGAGCCCAATACTGGCCTTTTGGTTCTGGGATTTTGAGGGGGTTTTTGGGAAGAAATATTTTGGGGTTTCTTTGATTTATTTATGGTTTTAGTTCTTCCCGCGTTTCCCTGACCCCTAAGGTTTTTTAGTTAAGTTCGAGGGCTTGCTTTTCTCTGACCAGGTTCCCTATGCATTTCAGATATATTGCCCCTTTTTTTTACCCGGCTCTTTTATTTTTTCCGTCGCCCGAAAAGGGAGGCCTTTTCTTTCTGTTTTACATTTACTCCCCCTTTTTTCCCTTAGGGGAATAGCCTTGGATACACGAGGCCCAAAAGGGTTTTTAATCTTTTCTAGGCAAAATTTTTTGGGGTCTGTTTTGCTTAGTATATCTTCCCGTTTATTTCGGTTGGGTTTGGGTTTTCTTGGCCCCATTTTTATGTTTTTTTTTATTGAATTTAAATTTTGGGTGAATGCCCCCTTTCTTTGACAAAATTCTTTATTTTCCGTTTGGGGGGCTCCGCATTCAGGACAAACCCTTAATTATGTTGTGATTTGAGTATATTGTTTTGATATGGTGCCCTTTTTTATCGATCTTCTTTGTTAGTGAAAAATGAGGTTTTGTGTTTTTCCCCCAGTCTAGTAGTCTCATTTTTGTTGGTTTTTAAAATTGATTTTTTTGCAGAGGTTTAAAAGTTTCGCGGAGTTTTGTTTTTTTCCCATCGGGAGCTCCCTCCTGGTTTTAAATTACTGCAAAAAATTTTATTTGCTATTTTCCCCCATTTTGGTGTTTTTTAAGTTGAAACCCCCCGGAGCAAGATGTTGGTGAGGAGTGGAAGGTTTTCCGGGACGGGGTTTAAATTTTTAACAGCTTTTCCCTGGAATGTATATTTATTATTAAATGTTAATGAACCCGGGGACGGAATTTAAAGCATTAAAAATTGTGATAGTGTTTTCACCCCAAAAATATTTTCACGGAGAAGTGTTTTAATATTTTTTTTGTTTTCTGTAATTTTTTTAAATTTTTTTTTTGGGATATACCCCTTTGACAACTTAATGTGATTTTTATTATTATAAAAAAAAAGAAGCGCTAAGCCACAAGGGCTATACGGGCGCTGCAGACAACTTAAAAAATTTTTAATTAAAATTTTTAATTTCCTTAGTTGAAACCCCTCCCAGTTGTATTCCTGAAGCAAAATTTTACTACTAAATTTTAAATGGTAATTGGAAAGGATACTGACAAATTGTTACAAAAACCCAGTAACGGCTGGATGCTAGAAGAGCAGTCCTTTCTGTATTACTGGAGATCTTTTAAGTTTTTTGAATTGCATTTTTTGTAACAAGTTTTAAACCCACCAGAGCCACCCCGTTTCTATGTGGATCATACCCACCTTGGGGGCTTCATTTGACCCAAATTTTCCTTTAATCAAAACTAAGTGAAAACCAAACCCAAGGGAAATACAGTTTAAAATTGCCTTAGTTTCAAGGGGCCCTTCATGGCTTCAAGGCATCTCCCTGGAGAACACCAAAAAGCTAAAAACCCCTTTTAGGGCCCTTCTTCACTACACAGTTTTTGAAGTTTGGGGGAAAATAAAGACCTTGATTTTATTAGCCCCCTTTTACTCCCTCTTATAAAAAATACAAAACGTGAAGGGGAAAAATAAAGGGTATAAAAATCCCGGGGCCCACAATAAAAAACATAAAAAAATATGCATTTTAATTGTGATTTTTTTGACAACTTTTTTGGCCCACCATTTGTCCTTTTTTCAAGTAAAAAAACAGATCTACCTGGGGGGGAAAGGGTATGCGAGTTTTTATAGCGGGGTTCAGAATGTTGAGGTCAGGGGGGATTTTTGCTGAATCTGATGATTACCGGTGGGGTTTTTTAGAGTCAAAAACTTGGGTTTGTTTGGGGAGGGGGGATTGGTTTAAATTGTGAGCAGACTTCTGAGTGTTCTATGTTTTTATGTGGGGGGGGGGGGGGAGGGGGGGGAAGGTTGGTTTTTTTTGGCAAATGGTTCAGTTTGTTATAGAAGCCCGTGTGGGTTTTTGGGTTTCCCGAAAAAAAGGAAATTTAATCAAGAAGTTTGCCTGTGAAAAGGGGTTCTTCAGTCAATGAATGACTGAAAAAGCCCTCATTGGGAAAATTTTCTCACTAAAGTTCCTCTCTGTATTGTGCATCACCACTTGTCAATTAGGAAAGTCCCCCTCTTTGTCACTTTTAAACCAAAAATTGCCATTTAAGGTTCAACTCAATAAGATGCCCTTTTTTGCTTTTATAATTTTAAACCCAATTTTTTGTAAAACTGACCTTTTACTGTTGCATTCAAATGTAACTGTAGTTCAGTTCCTGTTCAAAAACTTTTTTCAACATACCCGCCAAAATCCCCCTGAGGGGGGAAAATGACCAAAAGACAAAAAAAAAAAACAAAAAGTTTTTTTTTTTTTAATTTTTGTAATTTATACAGGGAAAAAGGGGTTTCTAGCCCCCTTTCACCTGGCATTTCCCCTGCCCATGGACTGCTAGGTTTTATATGTATTATCTTTTGGGTTTAGTTCTTGGGCAAAAATTTAATCTCTTTCAAAGTGTGGGTTTTATAAAATGGTTTACCTTTGTAACTGGTTTATCAGTTGGGGGCCATGTTATAGGGCACCCAACCCGGTTTTTAGTCCCAACATGTTTTAGTCACCCAAAAGGGTTTTAAGCACCAAATTTTTAAAGTCACCAAATTTTTTATGGGCCCCCATGTTATAGTCACCAAATGTTATAGTCACCAAAATGTTTTAGTCACCCAAATGTTATAGTCACCCAAAATGGTATAGGTACCAACATGTTTAGGTACCAAATATTATAGTCCCCAAAATGTTATTTGTCCCCCAACATGTTTTTAGTCCCCAAAATGTTATAGTCAAAAAACAGTTATTTGTCACCAAAATGGTTTTAGTCACCAACTTTTTATAGTAAACCAAAAAGGTTTTTTGTCCCAAAAATTTTTATATTTTACCAACCCTGTTATAGTCACCAAATGGGTTTTAGGCCCAACTGTTATAGTCACCAACATGTTATAGTCACCAAAAATGTTTAGTCACCAACATGGGTTTTAGTCCCCAAAGTTTTTCAACCCAAAATTGGGTTTTAGTCCCAACAGGGAAAAGGTACCAACATATTTTGGTACCAACAATTATAGTCACCAACTGTTTATAAGTCACCAACATGTTATAGGCACCAACATGTTATAGGTACCAAAAGGTTTTTGTCCCCCAACATGTTATAGGCACCAAAATTGTTATTGCACCCAAAATGTTATAGGTACCAACTTTTTATTGGGCACCAAAAAAATTTTTAGTTTACCCAAAATGTTTTAGTCCCAACATGGTTTTAGGCACCAACCTGTTATAGTCACCAAAAATTTTTATAGTCACCAACATGTTATAGTACCAAAATGTTATAGTCCCCAAAATGTTTTAGGCACCAACATGTTATAGTTTACCAACATGTTTTTTAGGCCACCCAAAATGGTATAGGGTTCCCAAAATGTTATTGGTACCCAAAATGTTATAGGTACCAACATGTTATAGGTACCAACATGTTAAAGTCACCAACATGTTATAGGCATCAACATGTTATAGTCACCAACATGGTATAGGTACCAACATGTTATAGGTACCAACATGTTATATTATTATTATAATCAAAAAGAAGCGCTAAGCCACAAGGGCTATACAGCACTGCGGGGTAGGGGAGGAAGCAAGGGAATTGGATGGCAGAAGGGAGGGGGGATGATCAGCAGGTTACAGAAAACAGCGGGGCAGGGGATAATATGGGGGTAGAGGGTAGCAAGAGATTGAAGTAGAAAGGGCTGTAGGTATCAGAATTTGTGAAGTAAGTCAGTTGTTGTCAAAAAGTCAATGAGAGAGTCCGGATGAAAGGTGGGTCCATCAGCGAGAAGGGAAGGTAAAGAGAGAGCAGCGGAGCGAAGACGACGACAGAGGTAAATTCTGCATGCTCGTTGATAAAGTGGGCAGTCCAACAGAATGTGGCTGACTGATAATGGAGCTTGGCAATTCTCACAGAGAGGAGCAAGACGCCTCTCCATGAGATATCCACGAGTAAGACGAGTATGGCCAATGCGAAGACGGGAGATAGTAGTCTCCCAACCTCGACACTGGTGATAAGAAGACGGCCAGTAACCTATACTCGGTTTAATAGATTGAAGTTTGTTGCCGAGCATAGTAGACCAACGTTGTTGCCAACGGGTGTGAAGGTGGGAAGATATTGCAGTAAAATAGTCCGTAAATGGAATACCTCTATAAGAAACTGGTAGGTCATGTACTGCTGACCGCGCAGCAGTGTCTGCCTGTTCATTGCCCTGTACGTCAACATGACCAGGGACCCAACAAAAAACAATATCTTTATGCTTGGTAAAGATGCGGCGTAGCCAAAGTTGGATACGGAGGACTAAGGGGTGAGGTGAATCAAATTTTTGTATAGCCTGTAAAGCACTAAGGGAGTCTGAGACAACCACAAATGGTGACACAGGCATAGATGCAATACGGATAAGTGCTGTAAGGATGGCATATAATTCAGCAGTAAAAATACTAGCCGAAGATAGTAAATGCCCTTGTACGAAGCTGTCAGGAAACACTGCTGCGAATCCTACGCCGTCAGAAGACTTAGAGCCATCTGTGTACACAGCAATGGCATGAGAATGAGAGTGAAAGTGGTCAAGAAAAAGAGAGCGGGAAGCGACCGTAGACAGTTGGGCTTTCGAGCAAGGAAGGGAGAAAGAACAGACTCGAACAGCTGGAACTTCCCAGGGGGGTAGGGAAAAGTGAGATGCTACATGTACATAGAAAGGTGGTAGTTGAAGAGAAGACAAGAGCGAATGAAGGCGAAGAGAGAAGGGATGGAGTAAACAGGGGCGGGCGAACAAATAAAGAATGTTTTACTAATATCAGTGACCATTCTATAAATGGAAGGATTGCGGAGATCATGAGAGCATACATAGTAGCGCAGGCAATGGGCATCACGGCGATCGGATAAGGATGGAACGTTCGCTTCTGCATAGAGGCTCTCGACAGGGGAAGAGCGAAAAGCACCAAGGCATAAACGTAATCCTTGGTGATGAATGGGGTTAAGGCTAGAGAGAGTAGCAGGAGATGCCGCTGAATAGATCTGGTCACCATAATCAAGTTTCGATAAAATAAGGGTGGAATGTAGGCGAAGGAGGGTTCGACGATCAGCTCCCCATGAAAGATGAGCAAGGGTTTTAAGAAGGTTCAGCCGGCTGTGACAAGTTGCCTTCAGAGAGGTAATGTGAGGTTTCCAGGATAACCTACGATCAAAGAGGAGGCCCAGAAACTTGACTGTATCACGTTCAGGGATACGGGAGCCATAGAGGTACAAAGGATGATCGGAGATGACAGAGCGTCTAGTGAAAGTGATTTGGTGGGTTTTTAGTGCTGGAAAATTTAAACCCCGTGTGGTGGCCCAATTGGAAACACGGTCGACTGCATGTTGGAGAGAAACTGTAATGAGGTGACAGTCAGCACCTGCACAGGCAATAGCGAAGTCATCAACATAGAGTGATGACCAAATATTTGATGGAAGACTAGAGGCCAAATCATGATAGCAAGGAGGAAAAAGTGTTGTGCTCAGAAACACATCCCTGGGGGACACCTTCAGCTTGGATAAAGTCCGGGGAGAGCACATTATTAACCCGAAACATGGAAATGCCTGTCAGTTAAAAAGTTCTTAAGGAAGGATGGTAGATTGCCTCGAAGGCCTAAGGAGTGGGCTTGGGCTAAAATATTATACCTCCAAGTTGTGTCTATGCCTTCTCAAGGTCAAAAAATATGGCAATAACTGAGTGGTTATTCGCAAAGGCATTACGAACATACGTATCCAAGCGTAGTAAGGGGTCTATGGTAGAACGTCCCTTACGAAAGCCATATTGACGAGTGGAGAGACTGTTGTGTGTCTCTAAATACCACACTAAACGTCTATTTACTAGGCGTTCCATTACTTTGCAAACTGCACTGGTAAGAGCAATGGGACGTTAGTGGGAGGTTTTCATGTCCCGTAGTGCCTGGTTTGCGGAAAACAGAGGGAACAATGGAGGATTTCCCAGCCTGTGGAAGAACTCCTTGTGACCAAAATAAGATTGAAAAGGCGTTAATAGGAACTGCAAGGGATGACTGATGTAAATGTTGTAGCTTACGGAATATATGAATGTCGTCGGCGGCCCGAGCTGCCGATGATCGACAAGCTGAGAGTGTTGCTCCAGTTCTTGAAGTGTAAAAGGCACATTATTCTGTTCTTCTCTGAGAGAAGAAAAAGTCCAAGGGTGCTAACTCTATCTGGCAGGGACTTTTAGGAAAGAATGAGGGGCATAGATGGAGCCCCTGAGAAATACGGACCAGATGATTGCCAATTTCATTGGCAACATCTAGTGGGTTTGCTATATCAACACCGGCAACCCGCAGATCAGGGAGCCGGGTCTGGGAATATTTAACCACTCAGTTTTCGTACTTTTTTCCAGACTGCACTCATAGAGGAAGCAGAGGTGATGGTGGAGATGAATTGTAAAGGACCTGCCTAGTATGGGCCAACAGGCCTGCTGCAGTGTTCCTCCTTTCTTATGTTCTTATGTTTAGCATCACGGATGACACGGCGAGCGATCGCACGCTTGTTTAAAATCAAGGAGTCGCGCTGTGGGTTCTACTTGTACCGGGTACCTGGCCCCTTGCGACGCGTTTTCAACGTACTGCACGAGCACAAGCAGGAGACCACCAAGGCAGCATTGCTGAAGAATGCCTGCCAAATGATAGGGGTATAGAATGAGGAAGCTGCGGTGAAAATGGAGGACTAGAAAGAGGCGTAAAAGCTATCGATGGAGGAGAAGTGGAACTCTTTAAAAACAGTGGGGTGTGAGTAAAGGGTTCCAATTTGCCGATTAAATTGCCAGCGGGGGTGCGAAGAGGTGGCGAATTTGAAGGGGAAGTAAGAATGATTGGGAAATGATCACTGTCATGTAAGTCCGGGTGAAACAGAACAAAGTTGAAGTCTATATGCGCGGAGAGGAAGAGCAGACTGAGAATGAGATCTATATGCAAGAGAGAGTATGATGTCGAGGATCAAAAAAATGGGTGTGTGTACCTGTATTTAAAACACTGGACGGGGTGGGTGGCAAGAAAAGCCCCTCTAACTGAATTCCACGGGAATCACAGTGGAGACCCCCCCCCAGAGGAAATGGTGGGCATTAAAATCGCCAAAGTAACAGGAATCGGGTTGGCGGTTAGTAATGACGAAAACAAGGAAGGGCAATATCCGGATAGATAATGCTCGAGAAAAAGAGAGAGATATAAAGAACAGGCATATACCACCTATGTAAGTGGATACGGGGCTGCTGTGTAATGCAGCAAAGTATGAACAAATTGTTAGGTTACGGAATTTCCAGTGCGAGAAGAACGGGCACTTTCAGTAAAGGTCCCCTCTGGAAAAGGATCGAAGAATACCCTAAATTATTGCCTGAGATGTGAGAAACAACAGCAGAGTTGTAAATTTTCGGTTCCTGTAAGCTACCCAACAGGAGCAAACTGGGAGAGTAAAATCTGAAGCTCACCCAATTAACCAGAGGGCCGGTATATTTCCACTGTAAATAGGCCATTGGAATTGGCAATGGATAAAAGATACTTGAGAATCCACAGGGTAAGGGTTTCCTACGGACTAGATGGGTTAGAAAAGTCCACATGCGGAGGCTGTGGAAAAAACGTTCAAGCAGCGAAGAGGTAAAACGGGTGCGCTGTTGAGAAGAAAGGAAGTTGCGCAGATGAGCAGAGGAGAGAGAAAGAGTGGAAGGTGGATTCTGTGTCCATGATGGTTTGGTATCTGCAATATATTCAGAGATTGCTTCAAGTGTGTCGAATTCAGAGCATGTTCGTATAGGAGACAATATTGGGAATGGCTAGGGGGAGGATGAGAAAGATTGGAATGTATGGACTGTACCGAGGTAGGGGGGGGCGACAAGGGTGGAGGGAACTGGTGAAGTGTGGCAGGGACCAGAAGGAGGCAGGAACCTGGGAGGTGGGCAGAAGAGAAAGGAAACTTGGCGGGAAACAGGGGAGGAAGGTACAGTATGAGGAGAAGGGTGAACCGATACATATTTGATCACTAGAGCCAGTGAGAGGGGGACGTACCAGGGACAGAGGGACAGGGTGGGTTAAAATGAGGGAGGTGGAAGATGGGTAGGAGGTGTTAACGGACCTTTTTTCTGCTTTTGAGAAGTAGAGGGAACGATTGGGAGAGGTTTCGTACGATGTCTCGTCGATACTGAGGGCTTGTGAGAGAGAACTCGAAGAAGCGTGATTAGAGAGATTAGACTGGGCGTTTGAAGTAGGGGGACGTCGGAGCGAGGGACAGAAAAAGGATTAGTACAGGAGTGATTATGGGAGAGGTAACCACTGAGGTGGTTTGTTGAAGATGGGATACCAGATGTGGGGGGACGTTTTGAAAACACGGGCATAGAAACACGTGGGAGTATCCCTTGGTGGCGGTGATGAGAAATGCCACTGGGCATATGGGAGACCTTCTGTCTCTTTGAGGTAACGGATTTCCCGCTCGTTTAAATTGACACTGACAACGTTGAGAGAGTACGAAGGGTGAGCCTCATGCAGTTAGGCAAGAGGGAGGGAGATCGATTGCAAGACGGTATTTAGAATGGTCATCGGCACCACAGGCTGGAGCATTCGGCGCTTAGATCTGCAATATTTCGCTGGATGGCCAATCGCCAGCAATTTCTACTCTGTTGTGGTGTAGGGCTCACCTTTCGAACTTGTAACCGATGTCCTGCTATATAAATGGGAGGGGATTCTCGGCTGTCAAAAGTTAAACGAGCCACATTGCTAGGGTTTGTCTCCGCCCACGGGCAGGAAGAAGTAAGTGTTACCTGAGGATTGGGAGATCCTGGAGTTCCAGCTGTTCTAGAATGTCAGTGCCACATGTCTGGAAATTTTGTTGAAAATATGGTATGGGGCAGAATGACGGTACCCCCTACAAGAAAATTTAGGGAAGATTTTTTTTTCAAGAGTGACAGGAACAGTATGATATGGGAAAGACGAGAGAGCTCATGAGCCTGGGTAGCATTCTGTACGGTAATGTGCGGAGTACCGCTCTTAAGGCATGAAAAGAAAAATCTTTTCCAACATGGCGTAGGAGTGCCTTTCCAAAACTATGGTCCGAAAGATAGGCAGTAGAGGAAGTTGGTCGTAAAGTGAAGAATTTAGTCCATTGTTCAGTTGAAACTGAGCGTGGAAAGGTAGTAAAAAGGGTGTGTCGACGTTTCTGAGAAGAACGGAAGGTGGAGAAGTTCATTGCAGGTAATTTTCGTTGGCGTTAGGCGTGGGACCAGAGTTGGTCCAACGTGGAATGGGTCGGCGATTTGAAATTGCCGCACCGTTTGAGGGAGAGGCCGGAAGCTAGTCAGAGGAGAGCGAAGGTCCGATAAATCGAAGGAGTCAGTCGAGGCCTCAGTACCTGAAGGGGTGAGGAAACAGCACGGCAATAGGTTTACAGAGGCATGAGGAATGTCTGAAGAGTGGTCCAAAAGACGAGGCGGAGGTCGGAAGGGGTGCGGTTATCAAGAGGGGGCCGGGGGCTCAAGGTTCATGGACTAGGGTGCCATGGTTAGGTTACTTCTTTCTTTTTGTTTTTAGAGAACAAAAAGCAAAGAAGAAAGCAAATAAAAATAAAAAAAGAATAAAAAAAGGGGGGACCGGGGAGGGATAGTTCCTAGAGGAATCGAAAGGGCCAGAAATTCTCCTCGCGCCAGAGGACCTCAGCACCGCAAGTAGCGCAGATGCAGATGAAACCCGTGCCATACCCTACCATCATGCTAGTAAACTAACAATCCGGGCTAGCAACTCCCATCTGCCAAGTACCTCGTATGGACAAAGAGAGGGCGCGGTATCCGCCACAAAGCATACCTCCTTCGGCTCCACCACCCCCGGAAAACCGGAAAGGTGGCTTCCGGATAACTCGTCGCCCGAAACGACACCCAAAGCTCCTCCGGGATTACCGGAGAGGGATCGGGAATCCCAGGCAATCCAGATTCCACGGCAAACAAAACTACGCACCGCTAAGAACCTCAACGGCATGGGATGGTCCCGGTATCCTTTCCCTACATAGGAAAACTAGCTTCGGCTGTAGGGAGAAAATCCAAGGACCAAAACGAGGGAAGGGCAAAAGGGAGGGTGTGGGGAGGAGGAGGAGAAAGGAAAAAATGGGGAGGATGGGGAGGATGGGATAGGAGGAGGGAGATTGGGGGGTTAATTAGGTTCGGTCTGAGGAAGAAGTACCGCTAGGTCTAATCTCTCTTCAGACCCCAAATATAAAAAGAGCCTCTTCACCTCACGCAAAGGAGCCCCCTTTGAAGAAGCCAACATGATTAGGTACCATGTTATAGGTACCAAATGATAAGTCACCACCCTTGGTATAGGTCCCAACATGTTATAGGTACCACAACATGTTATAGGTACCATCTTGTTTATAGTCACCAACATGTTATAGTCCAACCAACTGTTATAGGTACCAACATGTTATAGGATACAACATGTTATAGGTACCAATTGTTATAGTCACCAACATTGGTATAGGTACCAACATGTTATAGGTCCCATACATGTTATAGGTAAAACATGTTATAGTCACCAACATGTTATAGTCACCAACTGTGATAGTACCAACATGTTATAGTCACCAACATGGTATAGTCACCAACATGTTATAGTCACCAACATGTTATAGCACCAAACATGTTATAGGCACCAACAGGTTATAGGCACCCACATGTTATAGGCACCAACATGTATAGGCTACCAACCTGTTTAGGTACCAAATTTTATTGGTACCAAATGTTATAGGGTACCAACCTGTTATAGGTACCACCAGTATCCATGTCATAAGCATTATATAACTAGAAACCAGCCTACTTTTTAATCAAAGTTCATTAACACATTATTGAGTTTCAAATCTCAAAGGTGACAAACAAAACAGGTCAGTATATAATTAAACCAGAATTATGCATCAATACACTGCATATATACCATTGAACACCAGTTAGGCTAAGATGGTCACTAATACCATACCTACATATATCTCATGCAACCCCCAGTAGCTAAGCGGGCTGGGTCACCATTATATTACCAAACCATCTTCGACAATTCTCTAATTCTCACAAACCAACTTAAATTTGTTAAAATTTTTTTTTTAAATTTTTCTCTACGGTATATTACTAAAAATTCCAGCAACACAAAAGATCTTCAAAATATTTTTCTAGGACAAGTATAATTAAAAACTGATATGGAGTTTCCAGGTGCAGGCCTATACCATAATCTGAACAATGACAGGATCATCAGGACTTAGTTATGTTACAATTCAACTATGACCACCATGATTTTCAACGATTGTAACAGTTCAAAACTAATTGTTAATTATTTAATAATTTACCAGCAACGGTCACAGGCCTGTAAGCTTCAACATTAAAAATCTTCAATATCTTCAAGTATTTATCATGAAATACACAAAAAATGATTCCCTCTACAGATTTAGAGTGATGTGACATTTACTCACATGGATGGACATGAGCCATATGGACCCACAAAAGAAAACTTTAACCCGTAAACGGTCACGCCAGATCTACGTTCACATGTTTGTAGAGATGCTACAAAGTAGATCTACGTTTTTTTTTTTTACCTATTTCAAATATCCAAAAAAAAAAAAGTAGATCAAAGTTTTTTACTCATTTCAAATTGTAAAAAACAAAAAAAGCATGATCTACTTTTTTTTCATATTTTTCAACTGTGGAAAAAACGTATATATACGTTTGGACCGTTTAGGGTTAAAATAACAGAGGCTAAATCATACTCAAGAAATCGTAATGACACGATTGCAACCAACCATACCCGGCCGGGATTGAACCCTCGGTCATTGAGTCTCAAAACTCCACGATTTCTTGAGTCATGTTGACGGCAGTGAAGGGACTTGAGCTAGAGTTCGTCAGGGCCATGCTAGCTGGAGATTCGTCTGCAAAAACTTGCATTTGTGGTCACAGAGGTGCCTGTGCTAACCTTCCTATGGTGTAGAAATATACCTAGTTGGATGAATCTTATTGTGGCTAGCTGGTCTAGTGGCTAACGTGACGGGCTGGAGTTTTGAGACTATGACCGCGGGTTCAATCCCGGCCGGGGGTATGGTTAGACTAAATCATCTTAACTCGGCATCACAGCTGATATAAGGAAAGTTATAAGTAACAAAGCAAGACTTACACTTGCACTACAGGTGGCTCCCAACTTTTTGAAGAAGTTGTGGTACTGGTGTTCTAACTGGAACCTGTATTTGCAAGCAAGATTTACATTGTACTCAAGGTGGCTCCCAACTTATTAACAAGTTGTGGTATTGGTATTCTAACTGGAACCAGCATTTGTAAAAAAATTGTTGATTTGTGGTGTGGATATTAGTAACTGCATGTTCATAACTTGGGGACTCTCACACGATACCTTTGGCAGCTGATGCAAGAGTGGCTACTTCATGAGACACAGGCTAACAAAAAAACTCCAAAATTATAAGCAGAGACAATACAATCATCAGAGGCTTATCACTGGGAGTGGCATGGTTTATAGCACTTCACATCTTCATACACAAGTTCATTTGCATCAAAATATACAAATTACAATTATACAAGCACATTTTATAAATCATGAACATTTCTTGAGGCAATTAAGAAGCTTTATTACTTAATATCAATAGGTACTATGAGAGGTGTTGAGAGTTGCAACTACCACTCCTGACTGACTAGATCACATTATCCACACATGCACTGGCTAACGTTGTTAATACGTATTATAGTAAATCAGAAACTCCAGTCTATGTCTGCAAGCAACTGGCCATATAAACTCTAGAATGAGCTCTGATATGTCGTGAGACAGCGGCCAGAAGTATTAGCTGTAACAGGAGTGGGGTGACTGCAAGTGCACACTGGGCTGCAACTCAGTGCACACTGGGTTGCAACTCAGTGCACACTGGGCTGCAACTCAGTGTACACTGGGTTGCAACTCAGTGCACACTGGGCTGCAACTCAGTGTACACTGGGTTGCAACTCAGTGCACTCTGGGCTGCAACTCAGTGCACACTGGGCTGCAACTCAGTGCACACTGGGCTGCAACTCAGTGCACACTGGGCTGCAACTCAGTGCACACTGGGCTGTAACTCAGTGCACACTGGGCTGCAACTCAGTGCACACTGGGCTGTAACTCAGTGCACACTGGGCTGCAACTCAGTTCAATATTTTAAAAACCCATAAACATTTTCAATGGGATCGATGAAACTTTACAGCCACCATGCTAAAAATCTACCTTAGTAGTATTTGAAATTTAAACCCTTAACCAACCAAAATATGTAATTAAGTTAAACAGTGAACTTGAATAACTTTAAGAAAACATAAATAGTTGAACAAACTTTTAACTGAACAACATTTCGTTCTCTGAAGATCTTTTATTTCATATCAAAATACTGACCCAATCAAAACTGCTTCAGCAACTTGCGTATTTGTCTTCATATTTATCATCATTACCCTATTTCATCTAGCTTAATCAATTCTGATGATGCACATATAAGCAAAACCAGGGACTCCCCAACCTCTGGAGTCACACTGCTCTAACTTACAAATAAGTTGTAACCAAATGTTCCTACATAAAACAATAGTACAAAAATATGTTCATGTAAGTGCATATTGCATAAAGAACCAAAAGGTACAATACACAAGGAACAATACTCAAATAACCAGCACATAGGAGAGAGAAGCTTATGATGACATTTTGGTCTGACTTGTACCATTTACAAGTGACACTGTGACTTGGTCTAAGTCACACTGCCATATGATTGTCTCTTGTATATGCAGGTTATCTGTACATGTTGCAAATCAATGCTATTATATACTGACAAGTATGTTTAACAAGACACAGTATATGCTATGATGTAAATGGTTTAGAAAAGTAACAAGCTGAAGAATTAAGGCACATATGCAACATATTGTGAAAATATCCCACAATAAAGATTCCCAACTGTTGCAAAAGTCTAATTCTTCAGCAATATGTGGATGATGGTGTCTTATTGTAAAGATGTTTGGTCTACCAAGAGCTTTATCACTGTAGTGATAAGGTCCCTGCTACATGAACATTCTCAATAAAATGCGATAAACTGCACACTGAGTCTTATTATCTTGTAAATGCACAGTGGCAGTTGTAAAAATTGGTGAGTTGGTGAGCCCTGTATTAAAACTGACTGATGAAATAAAGCACCATATTAATAAAGCATCTCATGCTTGCCAACATCAACATTATCACAGATATGTAAACTGCAAATATTTAAAAATATTTTTCTATATTTTTTTACTACAACAGACAACATCGTAGTTTTTAAGCACTTTACAGAATAATTTAATAAAGATTTTATTAATGATAATTGTAAGAGCAGTGCAGTTGCCTCTGGCTAACTGCCATGCACTGGGAATCATCACAAGGAGAGAAGAGAGAATTACAGAGGGTTTTCACGGCAGGATGTCTGAAGTACAGCCTCTCCTCACTTAGCGACGCCTCAGACTTACAACGGACTCTGATCAGTATGCATGCCTAAATAATATTAGAGCTGATTTCCTCTATTCTTTTTATTACAATATACACTACTGTACAAATGTTTAAAAATATACCAGAAATGTTATAAATGGTGCAAAGATGATATTAAAACAATATCAAAGATGGTTGACACAAACCCACTACCATTATAGTGTGCTCCTCACTTTGTGACGAATTCGTTTACTGATGTAGTCTTAGGAATGGAACTTCATCGTTAAGTGAGGAGAGGCTGTATATGGTGTGTAGCCAGTGCCTCACAGTACTAGCGTTACTGCCTCCAGGTGTGACAAGTGAGATACACCTTTTCTTGACCTTGATCTCCTTGGACCATTAACTGCTGGGACTGTGAACCCACTTACAGCAAGACATGCACAGTACCTTATTATAGCATGCAGCAATTTTTTAATTCACAGCAATGTATGCATGTGTGGTGTGTACCCATTTTATGTTTCTTTCTATTCCCTTTTTGTATTATTGATTAGCTTTTTCATGGGATGACTGTGTAAGTGAACCATATATGAATGTAGAATGGAAATCTATTTTAAGTTATTTGTAACAATTACTTCATATTTTTATTTTTGAGCTGAAATTGAAGCCAATGTAGAAAATGTAACACTGTTTCATATTCTTTGAGCACAAAATGGAGACAAATGTTTAAAATACACTCGACCATTGATTAATACTATAGTTATGTTGCTATCACCTCCCACAACTACCACATACCTCTACCACAACCACAGTCACCTGCAAACACAAGCTATCCCTTTCCAAATTGAAAAAAATTATCAAAATACAAAAAACCCCTCAGGTTATCGCTGATGTTGTTGTTGGGTTTAAGAACTCTAATGACCCAAGGAGCTGTTTCCATCTCACTGCTGTGAAATTGACGACCATAATGCTTCTGTAACTATGCACTACTAAATACATATTTATAATTTTTTAAATAAAAAAAATAAAAAATAGTAACAAGGGATATGGAAACCTAAAGCAAAAACCTGTGAAAATAAACCAAATTTTCAGTTTTAAAAATATGAGTAAGAAGCATGAAGCTGAGGAGGAGGAAAAGTAGCGACGAGAATATGTAAACACTGCTGATACACTTCACACACATTATTTACCACAAATCTACTCCTACCTCCTGTCCCATAACATACTGAACCCTTGCCAGTTTGGGTTCAGGCCAAAAAAAAAAGTACAAATGATGCAATTATTCAGATGCTCAAATTACTATATACAACAACTGAAAAAATGAACATCCTCTAGGGCTCTTCATAGACCTACGGAAAGCATTTGATACAGTAGACCACAATATCTTGTACCTAAAACTAGAGCATTATGGCATCAGAGGACACTCTCAATTACCTAAAATCTTATCTTAGTGGTAGACACCCGTAAGCATACACAAATGGAATGACCTCCAATACTCAACCTATAGTTGTTGGAGTGCCACAGGGAAATGTCCTAGGTCCTCTACTCTTTCTTGTTTACATCAATGACCTCTCAAATGCATTGCAACTCCCTAAACCCTGTGGCCTGGCTGGCAAAGCTCTCGCTTCACACACGGAGGGCCTGGGTTTGATTCCCGGTAGGGTGGAAACATTTCGATGCATTTCCTTATACCTGTTGTCCTGTTCACCTAGCAGCAAATAGGTACCTGGGTGTTAGCTGACTGTTGTGGGTTGCATCCTGGGGGACAAGACTGAGGACTCCAATGGAAATAAGACAGATAGTCCTCGATGACACTCTGCCTTTCTTGGGTTATCCTGGGTGGCTAACCATTTGGGGTTAAAAATCCGAACGAAGTCTTATCTATTCGCAGATGACACCACTTACGTCTTCTCCCACCCAAACCTGGCTGTACTTAGTAACACTGTAAACAGCAAGCTACACAAAATATCAAACTGGATGACGACCAACAAACTTACACTCAATATACAGTAGACCATCATTTAACATGAGTTTATTTGGCATGATTTGGTTATAGCACGATTGAGGAATTGTGACACAATTTTATGTAACATGTCGAAAAATTAATTTAACACGGTTCGCGGAGGGGAAAAAATTTTGAGCGCGTGGTCACCTGCGGTGCGTTACGCCATTGAGTCAATGGGGGAGACCTACCACCATCCCCCCTGCCACCCACACCACGCTCCCAGCCTCCAGTCGGTACCTGACCAGCCGGGCTGTGGCTCGTACACTGGATTGCATGCAGCCAGCAGCAATAGCCTGGTTGATCAGGCCCTGATCCATCATGAGGCCTGGTGACAGACCGGGCCGTGAGGGCATTGACCCCTGGAACTCTCTCCAGGTAGACTTCAGGAACACCTGGAAGCTGCTGTGTACTGGGATAACACAAGTAGATAACATCACATCATGACCATACAATGCGCCTTTCCTCTTGTAAACAGTGAAAGTTGCATTCCTGTTTGAAAATTGGACTTGTAGAGAAATATGTGGAATGATTCCTTGAACTACTGAGGTAATGTGTTACCCACCACTGAGGGGAAGAGTGTTAGTTGTTGTTGCAAAAGAACATTTGTACTTTGCTGGAAAGCCAAATTACTAGGAGATTTAACACTTATCTCTGGGTGGGTTGTACCCAGATAAAGATATTTCATTCGGATTTTTAACCCCGGAGGGTTAGCCACCCAGGATAACCCAAAAAAGTTAGTGCATCATCGAGGACTGTCTGACTTATTTCCACTGGGGTCCTCAATCATGTCCCCCAGGATGCGACCCACACCAGTCGACTAACACCCAGGTACCTATTTGCTGCTAGGTGAACAGGACAACAGGTGTAAGGAAATGTGTCAAAATGTTTCTACCCTGCCGTGAATCGAACCCAGGCCCTCCGTGTGTGAAGCGAGAGTTTTGCCAGCCAGGCCACAGAGTACCAGTTAAGTACAACTTTAGCCACATTGTTTGCATACATATAACAGACATGTGTGGGGTTTGAACTGGTTGCAGATATCTCTGGCACATTCTTCAAAAGATTGAGTGAAAATGATCATTTAAGGAAGGACAACCATTCCACAGTGTTAATTCAGGTATATATAACAAATGACTGTCTGGAAATGCCAGTTGTATGTTAGGTGCAGCAAGTCTGAGAAACATCCTGAATGCAGATAGAGCATAAGTAGTCATGTATGACAGAGATGGTGATACCATGGTATGCATAAAATATAAATATGAGAGCAAACTTGTGTCAAGGTAGACTCATAGCTAAAACGAGAATCTAATAGTCCAAATCAGTAGGTGGATTTATTTATGCAAATGGAAGTAGAAGTTAGAAGTGGCAGACACATTGGACTGGACAGGATATAATAATTTCTTTGAGAACAACAAAATGGAGCAGTGGCTGGGGAAGCTCAGGTGTTTGCTCCACTACTCAGCTTCTTCAGGTAGGTCTGTATATCTTGTACATGTACTTGTAGAAATAAAGATTATTATTCTTATTATTATTTTTCTAACACGCTGACCGTCTCCCACCAAGGCCGGGGAACCCAAGAGAAAGTAAGAAAAACTTTCACCATCATTCAACACTTTCAATATCATTCACACATCATCAGTGTCTTTGCAGAAGTGCCCAGATATGACAGTTCAGATGTCACTCCAAACAGCAAATATCCCATCTCCCTCCAGGACTCAAGTCCAGCTAACTGGTTTTCTGAATCCCTTCACAAAATATTAACCTGCTCACACTTGGACATTGTTATTATTATTATCAACCAGGTTTCTTAGAATGGTCCAACAATGAGTCATTTAGTAACAAGGGATATGGAAACCTAAAGCAAAAACCTGTGAAAATAAACCAAATTTTGCCAAGAGCAATCAAAATTAAAGTATTTGCTTTAAATCACCCACCTGACTGCAACTCCACTGCCTGGAAAGCTGCATCTTTATTAAAACAGATGGAGGTGATCATTACACTGCCCTCAAGCACTAATCAGATATCCCACAGGTAAAGACATAAGAGAACCAGGAGCAACAATAATTGCAAAATGTCGATTACTACAGGTGAACAAGTTTCTCTTTAACAACTTCTTCCCTCAATAGCCTGAGGGCTGATGCCTCCGTCATTGCTCCCTTCAACTGACCAAGTCTCAACCACAACTAAAACGTCCAATCAAAGAAAATCACCTGTTAACTTCCTTGAGAGTTTTGATGAAGCTCTTCAAGACAACTCAGTTTTGGCTGAAAAGAAACAGAGTAGATGGAGTCTGAACCCATGACAAGTGAGTTCTAAAACTCCAGGCCACTTGCCATGGGTTCAAACCTTACCTGTTTCATGGTTTGTTTAGAATCGTGTTATTACAACTTTGCGAGTTAGCTTTGGCTCATTTCATCAGTGACCAGCAACTGAAAATAAAAAGCTTGAATAAAAAAATTGAAATTCTCCATGAAGCCTACAATGACTGCATGAAGCCTACAATGACTGTGTGAAGCCTACAATGACTGCATGAAGCCTACAATGACTGTGTGAAGCCTACAATGACTGCATGAAGCCTACAATGACTGTGTGAAGCCTACAATGACTGCATGAAGCCTACAATGACTGTGTGAAGCCTACAATGACTGCACTTAAAACCTTGACTAGCACAACTGATGAGCTAAGTAAAATCATCACATGCCAACAAACTATCCCAGACACACTGACTCACCACTGAAACAAATTAACCAGTCTAAGAGATGTCAGGGAAAACAAACTAGACATGAAAACAACAATCCCAAGTTAGTGGAAGTGAAACACACTGAAATGCAATGAAAAGATTAAAAAAAATATGTAGACTTTAAAACATATATGAAAACATGTTTATTGATCTACACAAAGAAGCAGATTAAAGGAAACAGCAACAACTAGTTGATAATGTTGTTATAAATAGCAAGGCAAGCACTGAAAAATAATAAACACAAATATAATTGGAAAGAAGTGTATTAGCAAGGCGTTGTAAAGCGAGCACCATGTTAATGAAGTGTGTCTGTATTATTCAGAGCAACTGCTTACTTTCTGCTGGACTCCAAGTATGTAGCACAAGTGTTGGCCAGATGTGCCAGCTCTTCCTGCTGGCAGCAATACTGCTCATCAGTCAGAGCATTACAGCAGTACTGCTTCATTATACATGAGAAGGATGTGGAGTGTCTCCACCTCTCATTATCTGCAAGAGATTAACACAGCTCTCCAATAAGGGTTCACAGGGTTTTTAATCTTCTTTACTGAAGTTGTTTCTGAAATATAAACTTATTGTCAAGATACTGAATCTAGAAATATTGAATTGTAAATACAACAGCTACTAGTGAAAAGTTACAGAATGATAGGTGGATGAATGTAACACAGGAGTAAATAGGTTAAAAACTTGGCCTGATACTCAGTGAATTTTGGCCATTTATAGTCTGACTTGTGCAATTTAAGTCCCCCTCTTGCCAAGACCCTCGCATTTACTTCTCTTACACCCATCTATAATATATTAAACAACACGGTGACATCACACATCCTTGTCTAAGGCCTACTTTTACTGGGAAAAAATTTCCCTCTTTCCTACATACTCTAACTTGAGCCTCACTATCCTCGTAAAAACTCTTCACTGCTTTCAGTAACCTACCTCCTACACCATACACTTGCAACATCTGCCACATTGCCCCCCTATCCACCCTGTCATACGCCTTTTCCAAATCCATAAATGCCACAAAGACCTCTTTAGCCTTATCTAAATACAGTGGACCCCCGCATAACGATGGCATCGCATAGCGATTTTTCCGCATAACGATTACTTTTATCGCAAAATTTTTGCCCCGCATACCGATTAAAAACCCGCATACCGATTTTCGTCCGAGACGCGTCCAATGTGCCCTCACATGTGCCGGCCGTCCCATTGTTTACCAGCCAGCCTCCGCGGTAACATCCAAGCATACACTCGGAATATTTCGTATTATTACAGTGTTTTCGGTGGTGTTTCTGGAAAATAAGTGACCATGGGCCCCAAGAAAGCTTCTAGTGCCAACCCTGTGGTAAAAAGGGTGAGAATTAGTATGGAAATTAAGAAAGATTTTGAAGGGTTTGGGGCTAACCCTGAATGCCTATGCCAGTTGTGGAATCCATTGTGCCTACTTCAAAGATTAAGGAAATGTGTGCAGAGTGGTTTGAACTGCAAACCTTTATAGATGAAAATCACCCTGACACAGCTGTTGCAAGCCGTGCTTGTGACTATTTCAATGACAATGTTATGGCCCATTTTAGGAAAGTCTTGAAGAAACGGGAGGTACAGAGCTCTATGGACAGATTTGTTGTGCGACAGAGGTCCAGTGACTCTGAAGCTGGTCCTAGTGGCATTAAAAGAAGAAGGGAAGTAACCCCAGAAAAGGACTTGCTACCTCAAGTCCTAATGGAAGGGGATTCCCCTTCTAAACAGTAAGAAGATAATGCTCTCCCCTCCTCCCATCCCATCAATCATCACCAGATCTTCAATAAAAGTAAGTGTCATGTAATTGTGCATGCCTTTTTCAGTTTGTGTGTATTAAAATTAACATTTCATGTGGTAAAAAAAATTTTTTTTCATACTTTTGGGCGTCTTGCACGGATTAATTTTATTTCCATTATTTCTTATGGGGAAAATTAATTCGCATAACGATTATTTCGCATAACGATGAGCCCTCTTGCACGGATTAAAATCGTTAACCGGGGGTCCACTGTACTGTTCACTTATATGTTTCACTGTAAACACCTGGTCCACACACCCCCTACCTTTCCTAAAGCCTCCTTGTTCATCTGCTATCCTATTCTCCGTCTTACTCTTAATTCTTTCAATTATAACTCTACCATACACTTTACCAGGTACACTCAACAGACTTATCCCCCTATAATTTTTGCACTCTCTTTTATCCCCTTTGCCTTTATACAAAGGAACTATGCATGCTCTCTGCCAATCCCTAGGTACCTTACCCTCTTCCATACATTTATTAAATAATTGCACCAACCACTCCAAAACTATATCCCCACCTGCTTTTAACATTTCTATCTTTATCCCATCAATCCCGGCTGCCTTACCCCCTTTCATTTTACCTACTGCCTCACGAACTTCCCCCACACTCACAACTGGCTCTTCCTCACTCCTACAAGATGTTATTCCTCCTTGCCCTATACACGAAATCACAGCTTCCCTATCTTCATCAACATTTAACAATTCCTCAAAATATTCCTTCCATCTTCCCAATACCTCTAACTCTCCATTTAATAACTCTCCTCTCCTATTTTTAAATGACAAATCCATTTGTTCTCTAGGCTTTCTTAACTTGTTAATCTCACTCCAAAACTTTTTCTTATTTTCAACAAAATTTGTTGATAACATCTCACCCACTCTCTCATTTGCTCTCTTTTTACATTGCTTCACCACTCTCTTAACTTCTCTCTTTTTCTCCATATACTCTTCCCTCCTTGCATCACTTCTACTTTGTAAAAACTTCTCATATGCTAACTTTTTCTCCCTTACTACTCTCTTTACATCATCATTCCACCAATCGCTCCTCTTCCCTCCTGCACCCACTTTCCTGTAACCACAAACTTCTGCTGAACACTCTAACACTACATTTTTAAACCTACCCCATACCTCTTCGACCCCATTGCCTATTCTCTCATTAGCCCATCTATCCTCCAATAGCTGTTTATATCTTACCCTAACTGCCTCCTCTTTTAGTTTATAAACCTTCACCTCTCTCTCTTCCCTGATGCTTCTATTCTCCTTGTATCCCATCTACCTTTTCTCTCAGTGTAGCTACAACTAGAAAGTGATCTGATATATCTGTGGCCCCTCTATAAACATGTACATCCTGAAGTCTACTCAACAGTCTTTTATTCTACCAATACATAATCCAACAAACTACTGTCATTTCGCCCTACATCATATCGTGTATACTTATTTATCCTCTTTTCTTAAAATATGTATTACCTATAACTAAACCCCTTTCTATACAAAGTTCAATCAAAGGGCTCCCATTATCATTTACACCTGGCACCCCCAAACTTACCTACCACACCCTCTCTAAAAGTTTCTCCTACTTTAGCATTCAAGTCCCCTACCACAATTACTCTCTCACTTGGTTCAAAGGCTCCTATACATTCACTTAACATCTCCCAAAATCTCTCTCTCTCCTCTGCATTCCTCTCTTCTCCAGGTGCATACACGCTTATTATGACCCACTTCTCGCATCCAACCTTTACTTTAATCCACATAATTCTTGAATTTACACATTCATATTCTCTTTTCTCCTTAAAAATGTATTTCCTTTATTTTCCCCCCTCCTTTCTTAAATCTTCAAACTCCATTAATCCATTTATTTCCCCACAAACTTCTCCTACCCTCAGCTGTTCGTTTGGGGCCAGGCTCAACTCTTTTCTCTAAATTCAAATTTACATCATTTATTTTCCCTAAATTTTTTCTCAGGGCCTCCCCAACCGGGAACCAAGAAATTTTAGAAATTTTTACCTCATTAACACTTTCTTATTCACCATCATATTTTTTTTCAATCCACCGATATATTCCAACCACCCCCGCCAATTCCCCCATCTCTCCAGATCAAGTCCAAAAAATTTGAATCCCCTTCACATATTTTAACCGCTCCCACTTGCATTTATTATTATTTAAACCAGGTTTTCTTAATTCCAAAAATGAGTTTTTTAAAAAGGGGTAGGGAACAAAGAAAAACCCCTTAAAATAACCAAATTTGCCAACAATAAAAATTTAAAAGATTGCTTTAAACCCCACTTCTGCAATCCATACTGAAAGCTGCATTCATTAAACAATAGGGATCTTTACCGCCTCAAGCCATAATCAATATCCCACAAAGACCTCAAGGGAAAAAAATTTTTAAAAGGGGTTTTAGAAAACAGGTTCCAAAAACTTCTTCCTCAATACGGGGGTTGGCCCTCTTGCTCCTTAATACCAAATTTCAACCAACAAATAAAAGTCCATTCAAATAACACCTGTTAACTTCCTTATTTTTGGGAATGCTCTTAAAAACTTGTTGGGCCTTAAAGCCAGTAGTAGTTACCCATAAGATTTTTAAAAACTCAGGCCATTCCCGGTCAAACCAACCTGTTTCATTTTTTTTAAATCTTTATTACACTTGGTTTTTTTGGTCTTTCATATGCCGCAACTAAATAAAAAGCTTAATAAAATTTTAATCCTTCCTGAATAAATGACGCTAAACCACAAGATTTTAAAAACCTAAAGGGATCTGAACCTCAATGACTTGTAAACCTAAAATTCCTGCATGAAGCTACAAAATTTTTAAGCTTGACTGCTTAACTAAAATACTGTGTGAAAAGCCTTTTTTCCATAAAACTTGCTGAAACAGCTAATTAAAATATTCCATCCAACAAACTCTCCAAACGGGTAAACCTAAAAATTTAACCTCAAAGATTCAGGAAACAAATAACATGAAACCACAATCCGTTAGTGAATACAAACTGAACAAGGGTTTAAAAAAATTTGACTTTAAAAACTCTATGAAAAAGTTAATCTACACAAAAACTTTAAAACGCCCCAAATTGGAAATGTTTCTAAATAGCAAGGCAACACTGAATTTTAAAACCCACAATTAATTGAAGAAGTGTAACAACTGAGCCAATTAAATTTCGAAATTTTAACGGGAAAAATACTTTCTGCTGACTAAGTAATGTAGAAAGGCCAAATGTTTTCTTGCAGCAAACTCAATCATAACCATAAAAGTACTGTTATTTACATGAAGGTGTAAGTGTTCCCCTTCATTAGGGAAATTAACAAGCTCCCAAAAATTTGAGGTTCCAATCTACTTTACAAGTTTTCGAAAAAAACTTATAATTAATCTAAATACTTATTGTAAATACAACAGTACTGGGGTTTAAAAGGGTACAGAATGATGGAGTTTTAAACCAATAATTGTTAAAAACCTTGGCCTATACTTGATTTCATTTTCTAAATGTGCATTTAAAAGCTTTTAATTTGATAATTGCTTTTAATTTCCACATTAATTTTTTTTATCAAATGCAAAAATGTAACCAAACCCAAAATAAAAAACCCATACCACCAATTTTAATTTTAATACCTTATCCCCAAATTTAATTTGCCCCTGGTTAGAAATTTCCAACAAAAATGTTTTTTATGGCTGCAATGTTACCTTAATTTTGGGCCCATCTATGAGCCTTCTCTGGCTTACTGCCCCCCTTTAAAATTTTGATAAAATTTCATCTTGGTTTGAAGTAGAGGAAAGGAAAATGTTCTCCAACTGATCTAGGTAAAATACACAAACTGAAAAAAGACTTTAATCAAGATGCCCCCAAAAAAGAATAATGGGTTTGAAAAGGCAGAGTCCTAAAACTCGGGATTTAAACTTGCCAGAGTGGTTACAAGGTGGAGTTTACCACTACGGGAATGGGTTAGATACCCCATCCAAGTCGTTCAAAATTTTATTTGATTTCGTGAGCAGGGTTGCCCTTTAAAAAAGTATTTTAATCATTCTTTGATTTTCATCAATTTCTAAAACTGAGTGGTTTTAAAATTGTGATGAGAAATTTAATTTCCCCCAACAAGTAGTTGACTTCTTAGTAATTTTTGGGTTTTTAAATTACGGAGTAAACTAAGAGGGTTTAACAGTGGGTTTGGTCCATTACAATGTTAAACCCCCACCCTGTGGTTCATCTTAGGTTAAAATAAAAAGATTTACAAGGAAAGTGAAAAAGTTTTTCCAAATTTTTTTTAAAGTTATCTTTGATAATTACATATTATAATAAATATTTATTTTAATTGCCTGTAGATATTTAACACTTTGAACTTTAATGGTTCTTTAGCTGGAGTGAAACTGGGCGTTCTGCTCACTTGGTTTCTGGTTACTAGCAAAAGGACGGTTTTTACGGGTTTGTACGGTGTATGGAACCTGGGGACAAGATGATTTTCTTTATTTTAATAAAGGTTTTCCCAAATAACCAGAAAGTATTAGGCACTAGTTTATTTCCACGGGAACCTTAATTTGACCCCGGTTGCTCAAGGTCGCAAACCGGATATTCTTATAACCTGGGCACGGTGTGATAAGATGGAGGGCATGTACAGTGGACCTTTTGTACAGCCAATCAAACAGTAGAAATTATTATTTAAGCTGGAAACAAGGGGTCTGAAATGGCAATTCATACATATTTTTAGGAACAAATTGTTGTAACGATTCAAATGCTTCCTGGACAATTATGGCGAAAACTGAGGTCCAACGTAATGAAAATTCATTATGAAAAACCATAAGCAGGGCCTTTTGGCATTTTAATTGATTATTGTAGGTACCTTTTGAACAATTGTTGGGGGAAAAAAATGAGGAACCCTGAATTTGAATTAAGGAGGTACTGTTCTAAATTTTCGGGTAGGAGAGGTTGTGTTTGGGAATTTAGAAGGTGAACAAAAACACAAGGCCCTGTAGACTGTTAGAGGTAATAGGTAATTGGAGGAAGGGGGTAAAAGATTTTGTTTGGGGGGGGCTTGGATTCAGCAAGGGTGGGGAAAAGGTTAGAAGGAAGGTTGGGGGGAAAGGTTTTTTTGATTGTTTGGCTGTTGGAGTGTGAGCAAAGAAATTTAAGGATTAAAATTGGGGGTGGATTGAAGGAGGGGAAGGAATTCGGTTGTTTGAAGGGGGTTTGAGTTGCAGTGTTAAGTGGTGTGGGACCGGAAACAGTGATGGATTGGAATTTGGATGATGAAGGTTTTTTTTTGGGCACTCCCGGGGGGAAAAGGATGATTAAAAAAAAATAAAATTTTTTTGTCATTGGCATTGGTATTTATTAAAAAAACATTTGGTATATTATGAATTAATGCTTTATGGTATTTTTTTGCTTGAGGGAACTTTTGGGGTACAAATTAGTACATAGATGACATTATGGTAAAATTTTGTACTTAGATGACATTATGGGTACTATTTGTACATTAGAGGACATTTGGTACTAATTGTACTTTAGATGACATTATGGTTACTAATTAGTACATTGATGTTTAAATTTTTTATTGTACTTTTAGATGACATTATGGGTACAAATTGTACTTTAGATGACATTATGGGTACTAATTAGTACATTCAGATGACATTATGGGTACTATTAGTAATTCAGATGACATTATGGGTACTAATTAGTACATCGATGACATTATGGTTACTAATTTTTTACTTTAAATTGCATTAATTTTTTTCGGTTTAATTCAGTACAAGAACTAGAAAAATTAATTTGGGTTACAGTCTAGTAATGTTATGGGTTATAGGCAGTTTATTATTAGTGACTGGGGCAGCAAAACAACAAGTGTATGACAGTCTCTTCAGGGAGTATCTAATAATAATAATAATCTTTATTTCTACAAGTACAGTGGACCCCCGACTTACGATATTAATTCGTTCCAGAAGTCTGTTCGGGTGCCGTTACCGAACGAATTTGTTCCCATAAGGAATATTGTAAATTAGATTAGTCTGTTTCAGACCCCCAAAAATACACTTACAAAAGCACTTACAAAAATACACTTACATAATTGCTCGAGTTGGGAGCTGTTTGTAGTCGGGGGTCCAATGTACGGGGGTCCACTGTACATATGCAAGGTATACAGACCATAGCTGACATCAATGGCATACAGTGGACCCCCGCATAGCGACTTTAATCCGTGCAAGAGGGCTCATTGTTATGCGAAATGATCGGTATGCGAATGAATTTTCCCCATAAGAAATAATGGAAATCAAATTAATCCGTGCAAGACACCCAAAAGTATGAAAAAAAAATTTTTACCACATGAAATATACATTTTCCTACACACAAAGAGAAGGATACATGCACAATAGTAGAGTAGTACATGCATAATATATATTGTGCATGTACTACTCTACTAAATGAAGAATAAATGACACTTACCTTTATTGAAGATGCAGCAATGACTGATGAGACACTGTGTCCTGGGAGGCCTTTTCCTCTGAGTTCTGTAGGTCCTGTTTGGCATTTTCTTCCAGAACAGGCCTTATCACACTGTGTTATGCCACTACGATTCTTAAATCTCCCCAAACCAAAACCCTTTTTTGGCTTTAAATTCACCAATATGAGCACTAGTTCCAGGGATTTTTCCCTGTTCACCTGGTGTTAGTCGACTGGTTGGGTTGCATCCTGGGGAGACAAGATTAAGGACCCAATGGAAAAAAAGTTAGCAGTCTTCGATGACACTGACTTTTTGGGTTATCCTGGGTGGCAAATCCTCTGGGTTAATTTGTTTCTTGGTATTCTCAATAAGCCACACCCAAAAACGGTGGGTACAGCAGCAGCAGCAGCAGCTGACAGTGCTACAGCAGCAGATGGTACTACAGCAGCAGCTGATGGTGGTTACAGCCAGCGCAGCAGCTGACAGTGCTACAGCAGCAGCAGACGATGCACAGCAGCAGCAGACGGTACTACAGCAGCAGCTGTGGTGGTACAGTAGAGCAGCAGCTGACAGTGCAGCAGCAGCAGTGCGGTGGTACAGCAGCAGCAGCCCGCTGTACCACCCAAAAGTAGCGATGGTTGATTGGGGTTTATTATACAACCTGGCCAGCTCGGAGACACGCACTCCACTTTCATACTTATCAATGATCTTTTTCTTCATCTCTATAGTAATTCTCACCCTTATTGCTGTAGGGTTGGCACTAGAAGCTTTCTTGGGGCCCATGGTCACTTATTTTGCAGATAAAATCCCCAAAAACCTGTAATAATACGAAATGTTCCGATTGTATGCTTGGATGTTACCGCGGAGGCTGGCTGGTAAACAATGCCACCGGCGGCACATGTGAGGCTGGCTAAGGGCGCACATTGGACGCGTCTCGGACGAAGAGCGGTGAGCGGGTTTTTGAGCGGTATGCGAGGCAAAATTTTTGCGATAAAAGCGAGCGGTATGCGGACTGAACGTTATGTGATGCGTACGGTATGCGGGGGTCCACTGTACTACTATATAGAAAGCCCCTTATTTATGCAGAACATTTCCTGCAAATTAGGTCAATTTTGTCCCAGGATGCGACCCACACCAGTCGACTAACACCCAGGTACTTATTTTATTGATGGGTGAACATGGACAGCAGGTGTCTTAAGGAAACTTATCCTAATGTTTTCCAGCCATACCGAGGATTGATTCCTGGACCTCAGTGTGTGAGCTGAGTGCACTAGTGATCCAGCCGAAACAATACATAAGTAACTCACGAAATCGTAATGGAGTTTTATGACTCTGTGATCGCAGGTTCTATCCCCGCCTGTAGTATGGTTTAATACTGTGTGATCGCAGGTTCTATCCCCGCCTGTAGTATGGTTTAATACTGTGTGATCGCAGGTTCTATCCCCGCCTGTAGTATGGTTTAATACTGTGTGATCGCAGGTTCTATCCCCGCCTGTAGTATGGTTTAATACTGTGTGATCGCAGGTTCTATCCCCGCCTGTAGTATGGTTTAATACACAAATAACCAACCCAAGCGCTAATATTAAGACTTGTTACACAGTGAACTCTTATAAGATTTATCCAAAAACTATATAATACATAACATGAAGAAAATTATCATGCAACATTGATTCTGGACCAACTTTTTCAATCAAATATACAATAAATTTACTGTAAAGAGGAGCTTTATAAGGGGACTTACTGTATATAATCACAAACTATAAATGATATTTTAATACCAATGACAGATTGTAGGGAAAAGATAAATTTGATGCACGTGTTTGTAGTTTCATACAAAATAAAGATATTCATTAAACCCCGACAAACGTTTATCCCTGTGTTTTTAAAAGAAATTAGTGCACTATTGCATTTACAATCATTAAATACTGCTGACTGGTTGACCAGGCAGTAAACCCGACGAGCCCGGTTGCCAGGCCCAGTAAACCAAAACGAGCCCGGTCGACCAGGCCATACCAGACGAGCCTGGTTGGACCCCCCGGCCAGTACCAGACGAGCCTGGTTGACCAGGCCAGTACCAGACGAGCCTGGTTGGACCAGGCCAGTAAACCCGACGAGCCTGGTTTGACCCAGGCCAGTACCAGGACAGGCCTGGTCGACCAGGCCAGTAAACCAGACGAGCCTGGTCGACCCGGCCAGTTTCCAGACGAGCCTGGTTGACCAGGCCAGTACCAGACGAGCCTGGCCATGGCTCATCAAAGGTAATGGTACTGCACTAACAATGTTAACATCTAGTGAACAATGACTGAGTTGAAACCCAACAGAAATGTGGAACACTGGAAAGAGGAAGACTACATGGGGACCTCCTGTATTCAAGAAACACAAATACCTTAGAATTCAAGAGAGACGGAGACAACACAGCCAAACAAGTAAACCTGGACTAGATATATGAAATTGCAGTAACTTCTATTATAAAACTATCCTGCAATATTTTGCAAATACAATTAAAAAAAAGTACATTCAAAATTGAACAGAGCATGAAAATACCTTTATAGTAAGTACTACTTCTATTTCAAGCAATTTTTCAATAGCATTTGCAATAGCAATAGCAAGTGCAAATTGCCACTATTATGAACACTCAATACACCTTGGAAAAAAACTTAGATCAATGTGAAATTCAGTTCTGAATGCAATTGTTCAACACCATTTGCAAAATTTACACTATATATGTACAATTTTCCACTATCACACACACTTTGCATACCTTGAAGAGCCCAAAATGTTCTTCATAACTCTGGGTTTCTGCACACACACACACCAAGTGTCACCAATTTTCTTACAAAACATTCTATCAGGCTGAAATAAAATATTTTTTTCCTTATTATTAACCCATAAACGGTCCAAACGTATATATGTTTTTTCAACATTTGAAAGTATGCAAAAAAAGTAGATCTTCTTTTTGTTTTTCTACATTTGAAAATGTGTAAAAAAACTTTGATCTACTTTTTTTTGTTATATTTGAAAATATGTATAAAAAACTTAGATCTACTTTTGTAGCGCTACACATGTGAACGTAGATCTGCTTGGACCATTTATGGGTTAATTATAGATCTAGGTGAATTTCAAGAGGCACTCAAAAAAGTACAAATATAGTAGCGCCCGGGTATCCTCAGGGGATACATTCCAAGACCTACTGTGGATGCCCAAAACTGTGGATAGTAGCCAACCCTATATACCTTTGAAGAGTTTCGAGTTTCACATACCCATGATAAAGTTTAATTGATAACTTACACAATAAGTAAAGAACCGACACTTTTTCACTGATGGGAAGCACTTGACGGCTTCTCTTAGACTTTGAGGAACTACCACCATCACTACTTTTGTGCTTTGGTGTCATAATTAAGTGAAATTAAGGGTAAACCTTGGATACCTGAATCCGTGGAAAGTGAATCCACAGATACAAGGGTTCTAAATGTATAGTTTTCTATACAAAAGAGGCAGTAAGTATGTTTTTAGCAAGTACCTGTTGGTCTATCCATGGCCACAACGATGTCATCAGTGGGCATCGAGTGGATCGTCCAACTTGGAACCCCTCAGCTGCATCAGTCTTGGGACCTTCATCCTCTGACATATAGATACTCAGAACTGCCATATAAACAGGCAGGGCCATGCTTTTCTATCTTCCTTCCTCCATCCATCCGCTGTCTGAAGGAACAAAGACACGTTTTAAATTTCGCACAATGAGTTTAAAAATTTTTTCAATATTTAATTCACACACTATTACCCAACCTCGACTCATTAACCAAAACTTTATAATGATATACCATGAACCAAAACATTAAATAATGTGTACTGTCCAAATATTGAGCTCCATCACTGCCAAGTAAGTTTATTGAGGTACAGGTAAACATAATTACAATTATCATACATAATGTAAATTACCCACCTCGATAACACAATAAAGTCAATGTAACTTATTTCCATTGGAGTCTTTACTTATTACTATTGTAGTCCTTGACATATTACCATTGTGGTCCCTGACCTGACTAGGTTCGGTCAGTGGCTTAAGCCAGGAGGTGGACCTGCCTCACATGGGCCAGTAGGCCTGCTGCAGTGTTCCTTCTTTCTTATGTTCTCATTACCACTGGGGTAGTTGCCTTATAATCACTTGAGTTTGTACTTATTACCATTAGGGTCCTTAATATCCAGTGGGGTCCAAGACAGCGGTAAGAAGTTATTACCGATTTATGACATAATTGTTATATTTATGAGGGAAGCATTAAGACAATGGGTCAAACAGCACGTGGGGAACGAGATGCAATCAGGTTTGACCCTACAGAGGTAAACCCACACGGGCTCACCTTTACACCACACTACAGCACAATGGCACAATTTTATGTAAACTCCGGCTTAAATATTATTTGTACTAACCTGATATATTATTACCTATAACATATTATTATATATTATATATCAAGATACAGTAAACCTTGATGTAACAAACCTCAGCATAACAAACCTTGATAAAACAACCTCGCTATAACATCAGTATAGCATACCTCAATATAGCAACAAAATATAGTAAAACTTCAATATAACGTACCTGATATATATATAGTAAACCTTGATATAACATCAATATAGCAAACTTCGATATAACATAAATATAACACTTTATTAACACATCAATCGTCTCCCACCAAGGCCGGGCGGCTCAAAAAAGAAAAACTTTCATCATCATTTACTCCATCACTGTCTTCCCAGGTGGGGCCAGGAGCTGAGTCTCGACCCCTGCAACCACAATTAGGTAAGTACAGCACTAACAGCTCTCCTGACCACCAGTGACATGACTAACAGCTCTCCTGACCACCAGTGACATGACTAACAGCTCTCCTGACCACCAGTGACATGACTAACAGCTCTAATGACCAGTGACATGACTAACAGCTCTCCTGACAACCAGTGACATGACTAACAGCACTAACAGCTCTTCTGACCACCAGTGACATGACTAACAGCTCTCCTGACCACCAGTGACATGCCTAACAGCACTAACAGCTCTCCTGACCACCAGTGACATGACTAACAGCTCCCTCGACAACAGTGACATACTAACAGCACTAACCAGCTCTTCTGACCCACCATGACATGCCTAACAGCACTAACACCTCTCCTGACCACCAGTGACATGACTAACAGCTCTCCTGACAACCAGTGACATGACTAACAGCTCTCCTGACAACCAGTGACATGACTAACAGCACTAACAGCTCTTCTGACCACCAGTGACATGCCTAACAGCACTAACAGCTCTCCTGACCACCAGTGACATGACTAACAGCTCTCCTGACAACCAGTGACATGACTAACAGCACTAACAGCTCTTCTGACCACCATGACAATCCGTAACAGGCACGAACAGCTCTCCTTACCACCAGTGACATGACTAACAGCTCTCCTGACCACCAGTGACATGACTAACAGCTCTCCTGACCACCAGTGACATGATTAACAGCTCTCCTGACAACCATTGACAATACTAACACACTAACAGTCACTCCTGACCACCAGTGACATGCTAGACAGTACTAACAGCTCTTCCTGACCCCAGGAGACATACTAACAGCTCTCCCGACCACCAGTGACATGACTAACAGCTCTCCTGACCACCAGTGACATGACTAACAGCTCTCCTGACCACCAGTAACATGACTGACAGCTTTCCTGACCACCAGTGACATGACTAACAGCACTAACAGCTCTCCTGACCACCAGTGACATGACTAACAGCTCTCCTGACCACGCAGTGAACAACCAAACACTCTCCTGACCACTCCAGTGACATGCCTAACATCACAAACAGCTCTCGTGAACCAACCATGACATACTAACGCTCTCCGCTGACAACCCGTGACATGACTAACAGCACTAACAGCTCTTCTGACCACCAGTGACATGCCTAACAGCACTAACAGCTCTCCTGACCACCAGTGACATGACTAACACTCTCCTGACCACCAGTGACCATGACTATCCAGTCTTCTCCTAGACCACTGGCAGTGACATCCTAACACACAACAGCTCCTTGACCACCTAGACATGACTAACAGGCTCTCCCGACAACCAGTGACATGACTAACAGCACTAACAGCTCTTCTGACCACCAGTGACATGCCAAACGAGCACTACACTTCTCCTGACAACCATTGACATGGACTTAACCAGCACAACAGCTCTTCTGACCACCAGTGACATGCCTAACAGCACTAACAGCTCTCCTGACCACCAGTGACATGACTAACAGCTCTCCTTACCACAAGTACATGACATAAACAGCTCTCCTGACCACCCAGTGACGGAACTAACAGCTCTCCTGACCACCAGTGACATGACTAACAGCTCTCCTGAACACTACCAGTGACATGACTAACAGCTCTCCTGACCACCAGTGACATGACTAACAGCTCTCCTGACCACCAGTGACATGACTAACAGCTCTCCTGACCACCAGTGACATGACTAACAGCTCTCCAGACCACCAGTGACATGACTAACAGCTCTCCTGACCACCAGTGACATGACTAACAGCTCTCCTGACCACCAGTGACATGACTAACAGCTCTCCTGACCACCAGTGACATGACTAACAGCACTAACAGCTCTCCTGACCACCAGTGACATGACTAACAGCTCTCCTGACCACCAGTGACATGACTAACAGCTCTCCTTACCACCAGTGACATGACTAACAGCTCTCCTGACCACCAGTGACATGACTAACAGCTCTCCTGACCACCAGTGACATGACTAACAGCTCTCCTGACCACCAGTGACATGACTAACAGCTCTCCTGACCACCAGTGACATGACTAACAGCTCTCCTGACCACCAGTGACATGACTAACAGCTCTCCTACCACCAGTGACATGACTAACAGCTCTCCTGACCACCAGTGACATGACTAACAGCTCTCCTGACCACCAGTGACATGACTAACAGCAACAGCGCAAACAGCAGTTATAACTGCTGCTGACAGCGGTTCAACAACTGTTGACTGTCAGGTGAATCTCAGGGACACTAGCTGCACCAACATGTGCAACATAGTTAAGTCATAACCTCAACAGTAACACAACAGTATGAGAATGTTTTTTTAGTGGGTTTCAGCTCCTGCTGCTTCTTGTAAACAGTAACAAGTGACTCTCTCAGGGACCTTTAATATAAACTAGTAAAACACTAGTAAAACACTAGTAAAACACTAGTAAAACATTAGTAAAGCAGTAGTAAAACAAACACTGATAAAACACCCATAAAACACTGATAAAGCACTAGTAAAACACTAGTAAAACAAACACTGATAAAACACCCATAAAACACTAGTAAAACAAGCTGATAAAACACCCATAAAACACTGGTAAAACACTGATAAAACACCCATAAAACACTAGTAAAACAAGCTGATAAAACACCCATAAAGCACTAGTAAAACAAACACTGATAAAACACCCATAAAACACTGATAAAACACCTGTGGAAAATTTTATAGGGTTGATTACTTGTACATACTTCAACATTACATGCATACGAGTAATCTCCTTGGGAGATAACAACGATATTGTTTACCGTAGTCACCCCGTGTAGACATGTGAGTAAACTTAAACCACCTTCTGTTCACACCTGCAGGTGGCCCCACGACCCTCAAATCTTATCCATATCTATCCGAGACCAGTATAAATTGGGTAGCACCCTTAAGTACGGCGCTACTAATTAATTGTGGACTGTATAAATTATAATAGTTTAACTGAATGAAGGGGGGGGGGTAGGTTACACATGGATATATCCATCAAGGAAAAACACTTGTACATAATCCCACCACTTACTCGAGATAATTCTCTGTGGCACGTTTGATGTACCTGGATCACCCATAACCTATCCAAATACAACATACCTAACTGGCCAGTATCAGTCTCTATAACTAAAGAGTTCCTTAACTGTGGGTGATTGATTCCCATATTTCCTCCATTCACCATCTCATTCGATGTCCTGCTACAGACACACACGGTTGTTATTTCCATCAGGACGAGGTTATCTGTCGGTTTTGTCCCGGTTTAGAAGTCGTGACTCCATTAACTTCAATTTCCTCGTGACGGGAACACGAGGTCTCGCGTGTTTCCACTCAGAGCAAGCGACATATTTCACTTCACGCATTCTCCTAAACTTAGCGTTATTACATTAATTACTTACATTCACAAGACGATATAATGTCTCATAATTATTATACACAATAAGATCATCCTCCAGTAAGAATATGAACCTGATGAGTGATGAATAAACCAAGTGTAATTTTCCCCTGACACAGTCACTATGGGGATTGCTCCATCACCCGGTACCTAAACCCTTAAACACGATCATTTTACCACTCTATTACGGTGGTTCCAGTAAATCACATTGCCCTCACTTCCACCAGGAAACAACACACTACCCTATAATGAAATGAGGCCTATATCAATCCTTTGGCCGCCGTGGAACGCCAATAACCTGTTCAAGCATACCAGCCTCCTCACTTTCATTCAAACACTCCCGCCTCTCCATGCACCCTAGTCGACCTCCTACCCCCTGCACAATAGCCATGCGCAAAGGGAACTCCTTGTTCTATCCTATTTTCAAATACATTTTTGACCCATATCGACACATTAAACACCTATTAGGCATATAGTTTCGGAAAATTAAAATATTTTTTCCACAACACCCATAAAACACTATTGTGAAAACACTAGTAAAAGCAAACACTGGTAAAACACCTATAAACACAGATAACATACATCCATAAAACACTGAAACCACTAGTAAAACAATGCATTGATAAAACACTATAAAACACTATAAAAACACTATTAAACACACTGATAAAACACCCAAAAACACTGATAAAACATCCAAAAACACTGGTAAAACACAGTGAAACAACACTGATAAAGACACCATAAACACTGATAAAACACACATTAAAACACTGAGTAAAACAAACGATAAAGCACAAGTAAACAAACTGATAAAACATCCCCAGAAAACACTGCTAAATCCCCATAAAACTACTAGTAAAACAATCACTGATAAAACGACTTTAAAACACAGATAAAACTCCATAAAACACTAGTAAGCAAACTGATGAAACACACATGTAAAACAAACTGATAAAACAACTAGTAAAACCAAACTGATAAAACACAACCAAACACCTAGGTAAAAACACTAGAAAAACAAACACTGGTAAAAATCACCTATAAAACATGAAAAAACACACCCATAAAACACTGGTAAAACACTATAAAACAATCATTGATAAAACACTAGTAAAAAACACTGATAAAACACTAGTATTAACACTAGGTAAAACACAGTAAGCAAACACTGATAAAAAAAACCCATAAAACATCTGATAAACACCCATAAAACATTGGAGTAAAACACTAGTAAAACAAGCACTGTTAAACCTCCATAAAAACACTAGTAAAACAAACCCTTAAAAATACAGCCCCTAAAAACACTGATAAAAACACCCCTAAAACACTGATGAAACCCTGGTAAAACCAACTAGTAAAAACAAACACTGATAAAAAACCCATAAAACACTGATAAAACACCCATAAAACACTGATAAAACACCCACAAAATACTGGTAAAACAAACACTGATTAAACAAACATAAAACACTGATAAAACACTAGTAAAATGCTAGTAAAACAAACACTGATAAAACACCAATAAAACACTGATAAAACACCCATAAAACACTAGTAAAACAAACACTTATAAAACACCTATAAAACACTGGTAAACAACACTGATAAAACACCCATGTAACACTGATAAATCACCCATAGAGCACTCGTACAATAAAACGCTGATATAACACCCATAAAATACTGATAAAACAATAAAAGACTAATAAAAGAGTGATAAAACAATAAAAGACTAATAAAAAGTGATAAACAAATAAAAAACACTAATAAAACAATGATAAAACCCTGATAAAACAATAAAAAATCCGTAAAACACTTTAAAACGCCGAAAAAACACTAAAAGAAATAAAAGCAATCATAAAATAATAAAACACTAAGAAAACAATAAACACTACAAAACAGTGATACAACACTGGTAAAAACGTTGCTTTTAAACACTATAAAAACACTGAAAACATATAAACAATATAAAACGCTGATAAAATATATAACCATGGTGAAAACACATAAAACACTTTAAATAAACCACTATTTGAATAGATTTTGCCAATCAGGTGGCTGTTTATTGTGCTAACCCAATCCATCCTGTAGATGGCATGGCTTGTTTATTTGTGCTACCCATATCCATCCAGGCGATGAAGTGGCTGGTTTATTGTGCAACCCATATCCATCCGTAGATGGGTGAGTGGCTGGTTTATTGTGCTACCCATATCCATCCTGCGGAAGGTAGTGGCTGTTTTATTTGCTACCCATAATCCATCCCTGTTATAGGTAGTGGCTGGTTATTGTGCTACCCATATCCATCCCTGGCGAGATGGTAGAGGCTGGTTTATTGTGCTACCCATAAACCATCCTGTGATGGGTAGTGGCTGTTTATTGAAGCTATACCCATAACCATCCTGCGGATGTAGTGGCAGGTTTATTGTCTACCCCTATCCATCCTGTAGAATGGGTAAGTGCTGTTTTTATTGTGCTACCCAATTCCATCCTCGTATGTAGTGGCTTGGTTTATTGTGCTACCATATCCATCCTGTAGATGGAGTGGCTGGTTTATTGTGGCTACCCATAACCACCTGTAGATGGTAGTGACTTGTTTATTGTGCTACCCATATCCATCCCGTGGATGGTAGTGGCTGGTTTATCGTGCTACCCATATCCATCCTGTAGATGGTAGTGCTGGTTTATTGTGTTACCCATATCCATCCTGTAGATGTAGATGGCTGGTTTATTGTGCTACCAATCATCCATGAAGATGTAGTGCTGTTTATTGACTACCCATATCCATCCCTGTAGAAGGTAGTGGCTGTAAATTGTGCTACCCATATCCAATCCGCGGATGGTAGTGGCTGGTTTATTGTGCTACCCCATATCCATCCTGTAGATGGTAGGTTGGTTTATTGTGGCTAACCCATATCCATCCTGCGGATGGTAGTGGCTGTTTCTTGTGCTACCATATCCAACCTGTAGATGGTAGTGCTGGTTTTATTGTGCTACCCAAACCATCCTGTAGATGGTAGTGACTGGTTTATTGTGCTACCCATATCCATCCTGTAGATGGTAGTGCTGTTTATTGAGTTACCCATATCCATCCTGCAGAATGTAGGCTGGTTTATTTGCTACCCAATCCATCCAGTAGATGGTAAGTGGCTGGTTATTGTGTACCCAATCCTTATGAAGATGGTAGTGACCCCCCCTGGTTTTATGTGCTACCATATCCACCAGTGTAGATGGAATTGGCTGGTTTATTGTGCTACCCATATCCCATCCTTGAAATGATAGGACTAGAGTTTACCTGGAGAGATACCGGGTGTCAACGCCGCCCGCGGCCGGTCATTGACCAGCCTCCAGGAAACAGAGCCTGGATCAAACCAAGCGTTACATGCTGGCTGCACGCAAAACCAACGTACGAGCCACAGCCCCCGGCTGTCAGGAACCGACTTTTAGGGTGCTTGTCCAGAGCCAGCTTGAAGACTGGCCAGGGGTCCGTTGGTAATCCCCCCTTATGTATGCTGGGAGGCAGATGAACAGTCTCAGCCCTGACACTTATTGTGATGTCTCTTAACGTGCTAGTGACACCCCTGCGTATCATTGGGGGGATGTTGCATCGTCTGCCAAGTCTTTTGCTTTCGAAGCGATTGAATTTCGTGTGCAAGTTCATTACTATCCCTCTAGATTTCCAGTGTACATAATCAAGTTATATCTCTCCTGCCTGCGTTCCAGGAATACAGGTTTAGGAATCCTCAAGCGCTCCATAATTGAATTGTTTTATCTCCGTTATGCGTGCCGAGCAGGTTCTCTGTACATTTTCTAGGTCAGCAATTTCACCTCGGCCATGAAAGGTGCTGTTAGTGTGGCAGCCAGATTCTAGCCTAGATAGAACAAGTGGACCTGAAGAGTGTCATCATGGCTTTGGCCCTCCCAGTTGTTTGAGGTTCCACATATCCATCCCGTCATTTTGCTAGCAGAACACGCGATTGATACAATGTTATGGTCCTTAGAAGGTGAATCCTCCGACATGATCACGACCCAGGTCTTTGACCTAGGTGTTTCACTCTATTTTGTGGCAGAATATGTTTGTACACCCTGATAAACATTTAATTCCCCCTCTGTTTACCATATCTGAGTAATTGACATTTCTCATCCGTTGAACTTCATATTGTTTTCTGCATCCCACTGAAAGATTTGGTTGATGTCCGCGCTGAGCCCCTTGCAGTGTCTGCAATGGAAGACACGTCAATGCAGATTTCGGTAGTCATCTGCAAAAGGAAACACGGTGCTGAGCTTGACATCCATTTCTATGTCGGATAATGAGGATGAGGAAACAAGATGGGAGCGAGACTGAGCCTTGTGGAAAAGAGCTTTTCACCGTAGCTGCCTCGGACTTTTACTCTGTGATGATTACTCTCTTGTCTGATAGTGAGGGGAAATTATGGATCCATCGCCCGACTTTTCTTGTTAATCCTTTAGCAACGCATTTTGATGCCTATTTACACCATGGTCACTACTTGGCCGAAGGCCTTTGCAAAGTCCTGTATATATTACATCTGCATTCTTTTTATCTTCTAGTGCATTTAATGGACCTTGTCCGTAGTGATCCAATAGTTTTGAGACAGACAGGAGCGACCTGTTCTAAACCCATGTTGCCCTGGGTTTTGTAACTAATGGTTTTCTAGATGGGTGGTGATCTTGCTTCTTAGGACCCTTTCAAAGATTTTTATGATATGGGATGTTAGTGCTATCGGTCTGTAGTTCTTTGCTGTTGCTTTACTGCCCCCTTTGTGGAGTGGGGCTATGTCTGTTGTTTTTAGTAACTGTGGGACGACCCCCGTGTCCATGCTCCCTCTCCATAGGATGGAAAAGGCTCGTGATAGGGGCTTCTTGCAGTTCTTGATGAACACGGAGTTCCATGAGTCTGGCCCTGGGCAGAGTGCATGGGCATGTCATTTATCGCCTGTTCGAAGTCATTTGGCGTCAGGATAACATCGGATAGGCTTGTGTTAACCAAATTTTGTGGCTCTCTCATAAAAAATTCATTTTGATCTTCGACTCTCAGTCTGGTTAGCGGCTTGCTAAAAACTGAGTCATATTGGGACTTGAGTAGCTCACTCATTTCCTTGCTGTCATCTGTGTAGGACCCATCTTGTTTAAGTAGGGGCCCAATACTGGATGTTGTTTCACTTTATTTGGCATAGGAGAAAAAATTTTTTTTTGGGTTTCTTTTTTTTCATTTATGGCTTTTGTTTTTCCCCGCGATTCCTGACCCTAAAATTTCCTTTAGCTTAAGTTGTGCTTGCTATTTCTCTGGCAGTGTCCCCCAAAGCATTTCAATATATTGACCTCTTTTACCCCGTTATTCTTTTCCGTCGCCTGTAAAGGGCCTGCTTTTTAATTTTACTCTACCCTCCTTTTTTTAGAGGAATAACCCTTGTGCATACATGATGCCCCAAGTTAATCTGTTCTAGGATCTTGGGGTCGGGTTTTTTCTTAGAATTTCCCCAGCTTATATCGGTTAGGATTTGGGTTTACTTGGTCCCCTTTATTTTTTGTTTTAAAGTTGAATTTGGTAAATGCCCCTCGGACTATTCTCATTTTCGGTGGGGGGTCCACATACATGTCTGAACTCAATTTGTTGTGTCTGAGTATATTGTTTTTGATATGGTGACAGTTTATCAGATCATCATTGTTAGTAAAGAGGGTTAGTGTTTTTCCAGTTAGAGGCTCTATTTTTGCGGGTTTAAATTAAATTTTTTGTGCAAGTTTAAAAGCTGTGTGAGGTGAGTTTTCATAACTCCCTCCGGTGTTATTATGCAACAATATTTTTTAATTCCCCATTTTAGGTTTTCCTTAATTTGAAATCCCCAGGGGCAAGATGTTGGGTGCGGGAGCTGGAAGTTTTTCCCAAAACAGGGGGTAAATTTTTTAACGCTGTTCCGGGAAATTGCGGGAGTTGCATCGGGGCTTGTAGATACCACAATGACTGGGTTTTGGTTCTCGACCTTTATGCTAAAACTTCCCTACTCATTTGGGTTTACAATTCTGTGCAAAAAAGGGACTCTGCAATGTACAGGCCAAACCCCCCCCCCCCCCTTTTCCCGTTCCCCTTGTCACTTGATAGGTTGAAACCCTGGGATCCAATTCTGTCAAGTGATCCTTTAGTGGGTCTCAGGGGAAACCCGCAACATTCCCTTTCCTTGAAAAGCAGCCCGGATGAAAGGTATTTGTTTTTTGGTTTGGGTTTTTAGACCCTGTATATTTGCAAAAAGAATGTCATCGGCTGGTGGTATTGTTGGTACTGGGGGGGGATTTTTTTTCCGGCATTAGTATCTGTTTTTTTGGGTTGGAGGGGGGCCATCGACGTGGTTCCACTCCAGGATTTACGGATTTTGGGGTAGATTTCTGCCTTTCCTGCAGTTTTTTTTTTCCCTTTCCCGGCACTAAAAAACCTTCCCCCCTTTAAGGGCTGTGGACCCAGGTTTTCCCTGGCCCGGGTGTTTTGTATCTTTTTTTACTTTTTAGATGGTGTGCCTGGCATTTAAATTATAGCACAGTCTTTCCGTACTGAAGAGGTACACATTTTCAGGGTGAAAAACTTCAGAAGGGATTTGCATTTTCCCGTTGTCTATGGGCATGGCATTTTCTAGGGGGGTTCATAGTTCAGTCCCTTGTTTTTCCCGATTTCCTTCTGCAGATACCAAATGCATAGTATGGCACAGGCTTGGGGTTTTCCCTTTGCCTTGGGTTTCTGTGCGTATTCCCCGTTGGTGCATGTTTACCTGTCTTATTCCCTTCCCCTACACCAACAATGGAGCTCCCCCAGTTGTTTTTGGGAATATATCCTCACTAAGTAGGGGGTCCCCTTTTTTTCTATTTCCTGTGGTTTTTTTAGTTTGCAATATTGGTTTTTCTTTCTTTGACTAAAATTGTTTCCCCCCTACGGTCCCCTCCCCTTGAGGTCATTTATATGTATTCCCCTTTCCCGCGAAAAATTCCCGACTACCGGACAAAATTTCCCAGCTTCCCATTACTGTCCCAGGACCCCTCCACTTCCCATTATGTCTCCCGGACAGCACCTCCCCTTCACCCTTTTCGTTCCCAGGCAACTCCAGCTTCACCATTTTGTCTCCCAGGGGCGCACCTCCAGCTTCCCCAAATGTCTCCCGGACCACCCCCAGCTTCACCTTACGTCTCCAGGCAGCACCTCCACCTTTACCATTACTGTCTCCCAGGACAGCACCTCCAGCTTCACCATTACTGTCTCCAGGACAGCATCTCCAGCTTCACCATTACTGTCTCCCAGGACAGCATCTCCAGCTTCACCATTACTGTCTCCCAGGACAGCATCTCCAGCTTCACCATTACTGTCTCCCAGGACAGCACTATCAGCCCCACATTTACTGACTACCAGGACATCACCTCCAGCCTTACAGTTTCTGACTACATGGTCAGTATCAAGGGCAGTACCATTCAGCCCAGACTTTTTATGTTCCCATCTGTTGTAGAAAGCTTCCAGGTTTTCTATGAAAGCAGCTTTGATGTTGTCCTCTTTTAATACCCTTGTGATTTTAGTCCACAGATTTTCCTCATTTGGGCATACCCAAAAACACTTCCCTGTTTTAATACTGCTTGTAGCTAGTTCTTGGATATCTGCACTTATTTAACTTATTTACTTATTAATATACTTATTTAACTTATTTACTTATTAATATACTTATTTAACTGCATTGTTCATTCTGGACCCTATTTTGAAATTGGCATATTTTTTAATTTGCATGAAATTGGCCAAATTGCCAATTTCTGACCACTTTATTGGGTAGTTGAAATCAGTAAATGGGCAGTTTCTTGTACCCAATCGATAACAAAAATGAAATTCTAAAGAAATAGCTATGAGTTTGGTCGACTGGAACAATGGAATTAGCCAAAAATAGGGCTCAAAGTGGGCAAAATCGCTTATTCGTAAATATCGCCGAGGTCGCTAACTTCCCATGAGCGTAATTTCATAAATTTTCCATCAAATTTCGTACTTTTGGTGTCATTACCATCGGGAAAAAATTCTCTATCATTTCATAAGAAAAATTTTTTTTTTTTTTTTTTTTTTTTTTCGGGGGTTTTTTTTTTTTTTTCTTTGAAAAGGAAAAAAAGTTTTACACTTTTTTTCTTTCAACACACCGGCCATACCACCGGGGCGGGGGGCCCAAAAAAGGGAAAAAAAAAAGTTTCCCCTTTTTAAATTTAGCAATATACAGAAAGGGGTTACTACCCCCTTGCTCCGGCATTTAGACCTCTTAAAACACGCAGATTCGGGAAAAATTTCTTTTCCCATTTCCCCCATGAGATAAGGGGAAAAAAACAAAATAAGAACTAGAAAGAAAATAAAAAAAACCCGGGGGGTGTGTTATATGCTGTACATTAAATTAGGTGACCAAATGAAAAAAGTAGCAAGACATACCTGAACTGCATTTCATGAGACAGAAAAAGGACACCAGAAATCCTACCATCATGTAAAACAATTACGGGAAATTCTTTTACACTCATTTGGGCAGGACGGTATACCTCCCTGGGGGGTTGCTGTCTCCCAAACCTACTACCCGGACGTAGTACCTCCCTGGCTTGCTGTCTCCAACCTACTCCCTAACAATGTTTACATATCATAATAAAATTGGAACAAAAAAAGCCCTATCCATTATTACTGAAAAATTGTATTATTATTTTTATTATTATTGTATTTGGTAATTTACCATAAAACCTATCATTGCTTTTTAATTTTAATTTAAATTTTAAGCTGTCCTTTTTTAAGCGTACCCCAAATTTACTATAATTACTTGCAACTAGTATCATGTCCAAATATATTTTATTAAAATAGAAAGTAGACGTACTGGTGAAAGCCTTTGTCTGGGGAAATGAATCTTCTTCATTCCTTAAATTAAAAATAATAATAAAAAAATAATAATAATAAAAATATAAAAAAAATAATAATAACTAAATAAAAATAATAATACAATATAATAGAAAAATAAAAAATAATAATATGTTTCATTTTTTGACATTTTTCATAATTTTTTTCATATTTTAGTGCCAAATGTTTAAATACAAAGGGGAAACCCAAAAGGTGGCTGTACTACTTGAGACCACGACTACTCATCCCAAACCAAGGTAACCCTAGTGTGGCTGTGGGTACGTGAGCCCCCCACGACTATCTCGGTGCCAAACCCAAAGTCCCCTATGGTGGCGTACTACTGGAGACCACGATATCTCGTGCCAACCAAGGTAACCCATGTGGGCTGAGTACGTGAGACCACACTACCTCCCAAACCAAAGGGAAACCCTAGGTGGCTTGGTACTGTAACCAATTTCCCGGGTCCCAAACCCAAGGTAACCCTATGTGTGGCTGAGCACTGTGAACCAAACTGCCGGGTCCCAAACCCAAGAACCCTAGGGTGCGAGCAAAGTGAGCCAAACCCCCGGTGCCCCCCAAGGAAACCCATTGTGGCTGTAGCTACTGTGAACCAGACTATTCGGGCCAACCAAGGTAACCCATGTGGGGCGAGCTACGTGAGCCCCGCATCAGTCCAACCAAGGGTAACCCATTTTTGGGCTGTAGTCTGTGAGACCAGGGCTATCTCAGGAAACCAAAGTAACCCTAAGTGGGCTGTGGGTACGTGAAAACAGGGCTATCCTGCCCCCAAAGGTAACCCTATGGGGGGCTGAGCTACGGAAACCACGCTACCCGGTGCCAACCAAGGAACCATGTGGGGCTGAGTATGTGAGCCACGCTATCTTGTGAAACCAAGGTAACCCTATTTTGGCTGTAATGAGACCACGGCACTCGGCCCAACCAAAGGTAACCCTATGTGTGGCTGACTTGGAGACCACACTACTGGGTCAACCAAGGTAACCCATTGGGGCTGTAGCTACGGGAACCACCATCTCGGTCCCAAACCCAAAGGTAACCCTATGTGTGGCTGACTACTGGGCCAGGGCTATCTCGGTCCCAACCCAAAGGGTAACCCATGTGTGGTTTAGCTACTGTGAGACCAGGGCTATCTGGTGCCAACAAGGAACCCTATGTGGCTGTAGCAGGGAAACCCCAGGGCTACGGGGGCCAACCAAGGTCCCCTAGGGTGTTCCCGGAAAGAAATTTTTGGGGGGGGGGGGGGGGGGGTGGTTGGGAGACCACGACACTTGGTGCCAACCAAGGTAACCCTAGGTGGCTGGAGAAAAGCGAGACCACGGCTATCTCGGTGCCAACCAAGGAAACCCGTATTTGCGGGGGGACTGTGAGACCACGGCTACTCGGTCCAACCAAGGAAACCCCTATGGGGGCTGTAGCTACGTGAGACCATGGCTATCTGGGGCCCAAACCCAAAGGGTAACCGTACGTGTGGCTTAGGACTGTGAGCCCAAAACTACCCTGGTGCCAACCCAAAGGTAACCCATGAGTGGCGTACTACTGCAGACCAGGGGCTATCTGGGTGCCAACCCAAGGGTAACCGTTGGTGGCCGGGGGTACTGGAGACCACGGCACTGGGTGCCAAACCCAAAGGGTAACCCAGGTGGCGTACTACGTAGACCATGGCTACTTGGTGCCAACCAAAGGTAACCGTACTGGGCTGTAGGTACGGGAACCCACACTATCTTGGGGCCCAACCAAGGTAACCCATAGTGGCTGTAGCTACTGCGAGACCACGGCTATCTCGGTGCCAACCAAGGTAACCAAAATTAAGGCTGTGGGTACTTTTAGACCAGGCATCCGTGCCAACCAAGTAACCCTATGTTGGCTGTAGCTCGGGGCCACAACTGTCTCGGTGCAAAACCAAAAAGGGGTAACCCTATCCAAAAAATAACCGCAGATAAAAGAAAAAGCTTACGACCTTTTTCGGTCCGACTTGGACCATTGACAAAGTCACACTAACGGGGGGGGCAGAGGGCTATAATAGGCGGAAGGGTGTGGTAGAAAAAATAGTAGTAGTGTAAAAGAATTTATTAATACCGCAAGATGAAATTAAGACACATGCCAACCCCGGGCATCCCCTCGAGACCTTACCACCACCACCACTGATGGCAAAACGTCCCCAACAAAAAACAACAGATGCCGCACATGGGTCTTAAATTTTATCAGTAGTTGTATAGAGTAGTAGAAGAAGAAGAGGTAGAGTAGTGAGTGGAGAATGGGAAATAAGGAAAAAAAGAGCCAGCAAATACAAAGGAAGGAGAGCCTGCAAAGAGCTAGATGCCCCAGAGGGGGAGCAAGCGCACAGAGTGCGTGAAAGGGGAAATGGTGAAATAAATGAAGAAGAACAGAAACACGAGACAAAGAGAAAAACAACAAGGAGAAAAGAAAGAGGGAAAGGGGGAAAAGAGGGAAAAAAAAAAAAAAAAAAAAAAAAAAAAAAAAAAAAATGAGGATTCAGGTTAAGTCACGGGGGTTCGAAGTTTGGACATTTTAATGTAGTGGAAGAGGAAGGGATCTACAGAGACGAAGCCAGGGCTAAGGTTTATACAAAAAGTTGTGTATTAAGAGGATTAAATAGACGGGGACTGTTTGAGTTGGAAGTAGGGGAAAACAGTTTTTTGCAGAAGACCACAATAGGGGGCTAGATCTCTGACGTGAAAAAAAGAGCATTTTAGTGTCGGAACCCAACACTATTTTTTTTGCTCCCTAAGTCGTCAGAAAGAGATCGACCCTTTTCCCGAAGTATTGAGGACCGGAGGAGCCCAAAAAAAGAGTAGCACCAGGAACTCTGTAAAAGGGGGAAGGTAGAACGAGAAAGTGCGAAGATGTTTGTCGGTGGAAGGAACTTGAGTCAAGGGAAATTAAATTTAATTTAAAAAACCGGGGAAAAGTAGGGAGGCAAGAAGAAAGTTCCCATGGGGGGAGTTTTGGGGGAGAAAAAATTGGGGTTTGCCGGAGAGGGCAGAGTCTATGAAATGGGGAAAGGGTAGCCAAACGGGGGAACAAATTTTGAAGATAAAAATTTTTTTCTGGAAGGAACTGGGATCCAGATGCGGGCACGGAGAAAGGGGAGATAAAACACTTTTTGACAGGGAACATGATAGGAAAAAGTAGTGAATTACAACCCTGGCATGGTTTTTCGGTAAAAAAGAAAAGGGGGAAAAACCCGTAACTGAGCGGTGGACATGGACACAAGGAAGGAAGCAAGGAATTGATTCCCATTCAGCTTTAAACTTAATGGAAAAGGAAAGAGTTAAAGCTTTAAGAAAAGGGTTGGGAAAAGGGCTGGAGCAGAGGCCACCGGCAAAGATGTCATCCACATAGCGGAGCCCCAGTGAAGGTTGCACATCGGGGAGGAAAAAGAACTCTCGAAATTTCCATTAAAGATTAGCAAGGGCAGGGGAAAAGAGGAGAGCCCCCAAACGACCCGAAGGTTTGGAAAAAATTTTCCCTTGGGAAGGGAAAAGGTTTAGGTCCACTAGAGGCGACAATCAAGAAAAAACATCAGTGGGATAGGGAGAAAAAAAGCCCTTTATGGCCTTTTCTCTAAGGAAATCAGGAAATGGGCAATGGCCAAGTCGGACCGAAACGCGTCGTAAGCTTCTCTTTTATGTCGGTTATTTGTGTATCGTTCCAGTCACGGTAATGTGCCTTTTTTTTTTTTTTAAAGGTAACCCTATGTGTGGCTGTAGTTATGTGGGACCAAAACTGTCTCGGTGCCAAACCCAAGGTAACCTATGGGTGGCGTAGCTAGCGGCCCAAGGCTACTCGGTGCCAACCCAAGGGTAACGTATGTTGGCTGTAGGTACTGTGAGACCAGGGGATTTGGGTCCCTCCAAGTAAACCTTGGGTGGCGTAGCACGTGAGCCCACGGCTTCTCTGTGGAGAATTTTTTTCCCAGGGGGGGGTTCACCCCCTTTTCACCCCACCTTCCCCCTCTCAGCCTAGGGGCCATAAAAGGGGGCGGCGTCTTTTACTGCTGAGTGAGAAATTGATAAAGATGCTATGGTGGTCAAATGCCTTGCTCCTTGGGGGTGTTGCAAGTGTATTTTTAAAAGGGGACAGTACTCTCTTATTAGCAGGACAATTGGGAAAAAAATCCTGCTCCCACTTTATTACTAGTAAAGTTAGTGTACATTGTTTTTTAGTTTAAGACAGCAAGAAAAAACTTTTGTTTTGCTTCTCGAGGGGTGAAAAGGAGCAGGTACTGGGTCAGCGTTTTTTTTTTTGTGCTAGGGCGGACGGCTTGGGGGTGGTTTTTACTGAGCCAGACAAATTTTGATTACTACGGGGACACTGACCCCGGAAAACCCAGAAAAGGGACATGTCTGTGCGTTGTGTGAAGTGTTTAACACAAAACATTGAAAAGTGGATAGCTTTTTCTTGGTACTGTAAACAATAAAAACAAATCTTGTTGAACATGTGTCCCAGTGGGGTTTTCCCTAGAAAATGGAAGAGTGGACCCCAAGGCCTTCGTTCTATAAGTCCCCGATACTGGAAGGGTTGAGAACACATATCATTTTCAAAGAGCAAGGTATGTTACGAATTTCTTGTAGTGGGGGATTGCGCAATTCTTGAGTCACAAGGAGTTTGTATTCACCTATAAGGCAGTAAGGTGTGGATTTTTTGAGTAAAAACAAGTAAGTATTATGTAGCCATATCGAATGAAAAAAGCGACATAACCCCCCCTGGGGGTAATTTATACTTACAAATGTATCTCTTGACGGGCCCCTTTTTTGTGATGGTTTGACGATCTAGACTGTCTGGGGACGGCTTGTAGCGTTTTGTGTCATTTATAGCAAGTGTTCATTATATAATTATTTTTTGCTGGTAAGGCCAATTTTTCAAAGAACTTTGGTCGTGCTCGAAGGGTTTAAAAGACCACAGGGGGTCCAAAATATGTTGTACTACAGTACAAAAAAACCCTTGACCCAAGGTCCTTCAAAAAAAAAGGGTAAAACTAGTGTTTTAAATATAAATCGTTAAATGAGCCCCCCAGATCAATCACAGGAATGGGCACCCAAAAAAAAAGGGCGTCACCCGCATTCACCCAAACGAAAACGGGGTGGGGTGATCCCCCAACAAGAAGACGGGGGTGGTATTGCCCCTCCATCAACTGCCCCAATTGGCGAAAATCGCTGATTAAGACAACAACGTGATTTTTTTGTCTGGTGTTATATACACAGTGTTTAAAAGGGGTTTATAGAAGAAATTAAGAGACAAGTTGTGTTAAAGTTTGTTTCTTTAGAGCTCCCCTGTTATATTAAAGGAACTTTTTTAAAGTGTGTTTTCAAATTATATTAACAGTAAAATTTATATTGTGTAAGTAATATTCACGTGTGATTTACTTTTATACAGTGACATTTTAGTGTATAGTGAATAAAGTGTATAACGTTATTTACGTTTAATCACATGGCAGGCTGCACAAAAAACAAGCCATAAACCCCAGACCTGTACCTTACCTTGTGGTCTTTAAAACCCTGGGGTTAAAGCTTGTGGGTAAGTAGTGTCTGACTCGATTTTTTGCTGCTTAAGCTAACAAAAACTCGTGTTTATAGCAGTCCAGGTTTTAAAAAAACACTCTAAGTGGGGGTGCTAGAAATTTTCAGTATCCCTTAAAAATGGCTTGTTTAAAAACTCAGTTTCAGTCTTTAAGACTAAGATTACACAATTAAAAAAATTAATTTAGTTGTCTGGATTAACTAAAGATACAAACAAGATTTTGATGATCTTGAGGTCAAGTTTAAATTTATTTACACAACGTCTGGAAATAATTAATTCAGAATAACATTATGAAAAAAAATTTCTTGAATCAGACCCATCTGAAGATAAAATTAAAAATGTTTTGGAAACTTTAGTGATAAAACAATTAAGGTGGACAGGAGTACGGGCTATCTGCGAAAAAACTCTGTCACAGAGCCCTTTTAAAAGTGGTCAAACAACTGTTAACCTGAAAAACAAGTGTCCCTTACCAAGCTACCTACTTGTTTTTCCCTTTTTTCCCAAAGGTCTTTAATTTATAAAGAATTTCATTAGTGGTTTTCAACCAAGAAAATTACGAATGCATAGATGAGATTGCTAAGTTAAATTACCTAAATGTCTTGTGAAGGGAAAACCCCCTATAAATGATTAGTCTTTCCGGGGTTAAAGGAATTTTTTTCAATTAGCCTTACGGTCTTAGCAGACAATTATTTGATGATGACAAGGTAGAGTTAGACATCCCGCTTATATCAAGTTTGAAGCCCCCAAACATTTTTTTTCGGGACTTACGGATTTAAAATTTAAATTTAGCATAGTCTGATTTAGGTTTAAATTGCCCTAAAAAAATGTGTTTGGTTTTATCGTGGTTTGTACAAGATAATTTTGTCCCAAAAACAAATTAAAACGATTAAAATTATGTTCAATAAACGTATTTCACTTGTGAAAAAATGAAATGGTTTACAAACAATAGTTTTCATGCATGCAAGAAACGAGACGATAAAAAAATCCAAATCAGTGGAAAATAACCCAATAGTATAGAAAGAGTTCCCTTCCCACTAAACCACAAAAGGGGAAAATTCCATATAGGCATTTATCAAGCTGTAAATACAATAGACAGTAAAAAGACTGTCACACAAAAACGTACCCAAAATGTTTTTTTGTGATGGAACCCATTGGGCAAGTATTGTATTCAATAACTCAATGGAGGCCGGAAAACAACGTGTTCATGCTAAAAAAGATGCATCAAGTGTTTGGGTGAAAAAAGGGAGGAAAATGCCACTGAAGAAGTGTTTAAATGCAAGGGTATGCATCATACAGCTTTATCCCCAAATATTTTGCTGAACAGCAGCAGCTTCCACAAAATCAGGAAGTCAAAAGCAACAGCTTTTAAATGTGAGGATAAGTTTAAAGAATTCCTCCCGTAGCTCGAGTTAGTTATCTATAAATTAAAAAAAACCAATTTTGCTAAACTATTGATCAAGGCTCAAAAAGGCCCTTTCATAAGAAGTCAGTGTTGCGAAATGAATAAACAACCTATCCAAAAAATACGTTTGTTTTAGCGGGTTTTTTTCCTAATTTGGTAAAAAAATATGACTACCCAAAAATATTTTGGGTCTGGAAAACAGGAAAAAGACAGTAAAAGCTGTGGTAGTAGATGTTTTGCTAAGTTGTGCGATCCAGGGATTAAAAGAACTTTGCAGCATGAAGAGAAAGGTCAAGATTCCTGACATACAGAGGCAATTAGTCCAATTGTTTTAAATTTGGAAGTGTTTTTTATCACTGTTTTGTCAAATTATAGTAAGTAAACATGATGTTCACTTGCAAAACAGCGGCCATGAATGTGGTCCTTCCTCTCAAGGGGGAAAAAAGTGACATTGATTCAGTGGAAAAGTCTAGTTAGGGGAAATCCCTGTTCGTACCACAGCAAAAAATATCATTAGGGAAAATGAAATAAACCCAGTTGATAAGTTGTGGGATTTGATGCGTAGGTTTTGTGTAAATAAACCAAGCCCAAAAGGTTCAGACTTATAAAATTTTTTGGACATGTAAAATATAAGATGGACAGTATGGGTTAGGTTACCATGGAAATTAAATCCACCACATTGCTAGCAATTTGAGCTTTGGGGACAGGAAAGCAAAATCGGAGCTGGGAAGAATCCAGGTTATGATGTTATGATAATATCTAAAAGAACATTTGGGGCAAAAAAATTCTTTGAGGAATGCGAAGATAAGTTGAGACAAACGTCATTACCCCCGCCCCAGGGAGTCAGAAAAGATTCTGAAACCACTCCCTCGTGTTTATATAATTGCGGGCCCCGTGAAAAAAAAGTGTAGCAAGTCTTATGACTGTCTGATGCCCGGACCCTCCAAATGGAAGCTTGGGACGTGCTTATAAAATTTCGCACAAACCCATTCTCCCGGCTGATTTTTCAAAGTTTTTAAAGAGTAGGCCCAAAAGAAATAATAGAGATTATACTCGATTCTTGGGGCCCTGAAAATCCACATGACCCTCAAAGTCCTGTAAAAATTTTTATGTTTCAAATCAGTATTATTTGGTGCAACACCCTTTCCCCTTTCTTACTAAAAGCTACTCAAAAATACAATTTTGAAAAAAATCTGAAAGCCCCTTCAAAAAAGTTTAAAGAAAATTTCTATGTGGACAATCTTCAAGGTATGTGAATAAAGAGGGGATTTGAAACCCTTTAAGAGAAGTAAAAAGGAGATGAAAAAAGAAAATTCCCTTAAGGTTGTGGAAAAAAATTCAAAGAATTAAGGGAACTTTCAAAAAAGGGTTTCCTGAAACTGAAATTCCTGATTGAACAAAATGCGGGACTTATTGGAAACACAGGAAAAATCTTTTGGGTTCAAAGGGAAAAAACAATAATCGCGTACATCATAAAAAGTGTTTACTGTCAGAGGATCACAAAGTTTTGATCCCTGGATGTTCACCCAAATTTCCAAAAGGGTAAAATGCTTATGCAGATGCATGGAAAATCAAAATTTGGGTGGGATGAGAAATTTCCTTGAAATGGTAAGCATGGGAAGAATATCCCGGGAGTTTTTTAAAAACTTCATCAAAATTTAAAAATTCCCCGACAAAAAAGGTCAAAGAGGGAAAAAAAGTACACATTACATGTGTTTGTGATGCGTCAACCCGAGGTTATGGCGCTGTGCTTCATGAGTAATGTGAAGGGAAATACACTAATTATTCAAAAGGGCCGGGTTTCACCTTTAAGGTCAGAACAGTACCCCAATTTTAATGCAGACTTATGTAGGACAAAATTAGCTGTCTATCTCAACAAAGTACTTGACATCTCACTTTGAGAAACGTGATTGGAGTGATAATGAGGCAGTTTCCCGTGGTTAAGAAAAAATAAGAGTAAGTTGGTCTATGTACAGAACAGAGTAGCAGAAATAAAAAAGGGTGCAAAAGATTATTCTTTCTCCCCTCTTACCCCAAAAGAACCAGTGAATGTTGTATGGTGTCCCCCTAAGAATTTGTGGATAATAAATTATGGCCCCACGGACCCAAGGTCTCTAATGAAAATAACTGGCCCCAGCAAAAAGCTCCCTTTTGCCCGAAAAAAACAGTTGCTTGAACACAGCAGAAATAAGTTGGTAAAATACTGCAGAACAAAAAGAAAAAGCATTGATGGATCTAAATTTCATTTTGGGTAAAATTTAGAGTTTAAACTCTTGTCTTTTAAAATTTATTAAAAGGAATAAAACCTGATTATGATGTCTTGAACCATTAAAATACGGGTGAAAAAATAAAAAGAAAGATGTTTTCTCTACAGAATATAATTTTTTGAAAACAAAAATAAATCCCAAAGAAAAAATTTTCATGATTAATTCTTTGGACTTTTTCTGACCAGAAAAAATTTAAAAAGGGCGGAAAATTCAAATTTTCATCCCAAAAAAGCCCTTTCATCCAATATGTCCCCCCAAGAACATTGGTAACAAACTGATTGTGCAAAAACCCCCCGTAACGTGTTTCATGGTGGGGTAAATGAACCTTTGTCTATAGACAACTACTGGATACCCAAAGGGCGACAAAGGTGAAAAAAAAAAAAATAAAGGATGTAGATTGTCTTTTACGATATGCGGTATGTCAGTTCCAGGGCCACCCCCTATCCTTGAAAAAGTTTGTATATCACTCCCTTTGAGGTGACAGGTTTTTTAGATTATCTGGACCAATAATTTTAAAAAAACAGTTGACAAAGTTCCCCCAAAAGGGGTACATTGTTTGTTCCTTGTGCAAAACTGAGCAGTACATTAGAAGTAGCCATGACAGTTGCTGAAACTTTTTCAAATTTTCAGAAGGTTGGGGAGCCAGAAGGGGGGTTCCCAGCTGATTTTCAGATAAAGCAACGAACTTTGTGTGGGGCGCTTTTTAAACAAGATCTTTGATCAACCCGAAGTACAAAAGATGCTGAATAACGAGATGTCGTTGGAGATACATTTCCCCCTAAAATCCCCCCCGGGCCCGGGGGATTTTTTGAAGAATGTCGGATTTTAAAAATTGTTTAGGAAGACCTTCATCGTCGGAATGATTAGAAGATTTTGTAAATTGTGAAATGAAATAGAAAATAGAGTCAAAAAAAGACCCCTTAACCCTTTTGTTACCATGATCTGGGCAAATTTTGAAGTGTTAAATCCTCTCATTTTCTCCATGGAGAAAAGGGTCGCCCGTTCCTCCCCTGAATGATAAAGAAAACAAAGGGATCCCACTTATTTCGAACCCGAGCAACCGATTAAAATTTAAACACCCCTTTAAAAAAGTGATGAAGTTGGGAGAAAAAATTTGGGGAGAAAACTATTCACCTATTTAGAGAAAAAACTTCTATGGGTGGTTTTTCCTGAAATCATAAGTTTAAGACCCGGTGCTAGTGATTATGAAAAGATGGTCCGAGGTCCCAATGACCCCTTGGAAAAAATTGTGACCATAATCTGATGCAAATGGAATCATCAGGAGTTTATGTTTTGAGCAAAGGGTAGTGAATTTTGGGACATAAATAAACTAGTTTCCGTTAGAATTTTCACAGGTGAAAACAAAATTGGTTCTCCAGAAACCAAAAGACTAAAGCTGTTCAGAAAAAACAAGCAGCAGTGGGGCGAGTTGGAAAATTAAAAATTTTGTTAATGGAATGTTACCCCGCACGAACCTCCGCCGCCCCCGTGTGGGAAAATTTTTCCCGGAGGGGGGTATCAGCCCCCCTTCAGCCCCCCCAGCCTCTCAGCCCCGAGGGGCCCCTAGAGGGGCGAGCGTTTGTTTATGCTGAGTGAGTAATTGATCCAGTGCTATGCGTGGTAAATGACCCCTTTCTCTTGCAGGGGGTTTTTTGCAACGTTTTATTTTTTAAGAGGGGCAGTACTTTTTTACTTTGAGGACAATTAAGGAAAAACCCGCTCCCATTTATTACCATAGTAAAGATAGTGTACATTGTTGTTTTTTATTAAGAAGCAAGAAACAAACATTTCTTTGCTTCATGAGGGGTGACAAGGATGCAAGGTATAGGTCAGGTTTTTTTTTTTTATGTGCTGGGAAGTGACGGCTTGGGGTGGGTACTGAGCCAGGCTAAAATTTGACTCTACTACGAGAATGAGCCAGGTAAAAAGCAAAAGGCATGATTGTGCTTAGTGTGAACAGTGTCTCTAACACAAACACTTTGAAAAAGTGTGTCAGTTCTCTTGTGATACATTGTGAACAATAAAAACAAATCTTGTTGACATATGTACCCCGTGTGCGTTTCCTAGACAATGGAAGACGTGGACATCAGGACCTTTTAGCTTTATCAAATACCCAATCTGTCGAAGGGTTGAGACACCATAGTCCGTTACAAAAGCAAAAAGATTTTTTTAAACGGGGGTTTTATTTTGGGCCAAGGGGTTTTTTAATAAACCGTGTTGGTTTTGGTAAAAAAAGTTTTTTCGATATCGGGTAGGAAAAAACCCCGGGGGATTTTTTTTTTTGATTCTTGAAACCCCCTTTTGGGGGGTTTGAAATTTTAAACCCCTTTCGGGAAAGGGGTGTGACTTTGGTCATTTATAGTAATTTTTCATTTTTAAAATTAATTTGCTGGGAACCATTTAAAAAAACCCCGGGTTAACCAAGGGGAACCCCTTTGTGGCCCCGTGTTTGGGACCCCCGCTTTTTTTGGGAAACCCGGGCCCCGGGGGGTGTAGACGTTTGGCCCGGGTTTTTTGGTCCAAAAATAATATTTTCCCCGTAGCTATTAAAAAATTGGTGCCCCCAAGGTAACCCTTGGGGGTACTAGTAGACCCGGCTATTGGTGCCAACCCAAAGGGAACCCCGGGGGGCTGTAGTAGGAGCCCGGATCTTGGTGCCAACAAAGGAAAAGGGTTCTGTTTTGCTCGGGGATGAGACCTTTGGGTGAAACGGTTTTAAACCCAAAACTTTGTCCTGAGAAGTTTCTCGGGAACCAAGGTAAAATATGGGGTGGTGGAGCACGCGGGGGACGGCCGGTGCCAAGGGTAAAGGAAAAGAAGGTAAAAATCGTTAAATGGCGCCCTCTGGTTAAAACCCCCCTTGCAGGGGGGCCCGGGGATTGGGGGGGAAATTGGTTTCCCAACATTTTTTCCCCCCAAGGGGGTTGGGTGAGTGAGGGGTTTTCACTAACAAAGAGGGCCCCCGGAAAAAGTTGAATTATGAAAAGAGGTTAGGGGGCAATGGGGTTTTAAAAACCAAATGAAACACAAATCCACACAAAACCAGAGAATGAGGCAGCAGCAGAGTGAGGCAGCAGCAGAGTGAGGCAGCAGTAGAGAGTGAAGCAGCCAAGTGGCCTGGTGGTAAAGCTCCCCGCTTCGCACACGGAGGGCTGGGTTCGATTCCGGCGGGTGGAAACTGCTGACACTTTTCCTAACACCTGTTGCCCTGTTCACCAGCGCAAAACAGGAAACTGGGTGTTAGTCGACTGGTGTGGGTTGCATCCTGGGGGACAAGACTGAGGACCCCAATGGAAATAAGTTAGACAGTCCTCGATGACGCACTGACTTTCTTGGGTTATCCTGGGTGGCTAACCCTCCGGGGTTAAAAATCCAAATGAAATCTTATCATCTTATCTTATCTTAGCAGAGTGAGGCAACAGCAGCAGAGTGAGGCAGCAACAGAGTGAGGCAGCAGCAGAGAGTGAGGCAGCAGCAGAGTGAGGCAGCAGCAGAGAGTGAAGCAGCAGCAGAGTGAGGCAGCAGCAGAGTGAGGCAGCAGCAGAGAGTGAAGCAGCAGCAGAGAGTGAAGCAGCAGCAGAGAGTGAGCAGCAGCAGAGTGAGGCAGCAGCAGAGAGTGAGGCAGCAGCAGAGAGTGAGGCAGCAGCAGAGAGTGAAGCAGCAGCAGAGTGAGGCAGCAGCAGAGAGTGAGGCAGCAGCAGAGAGTGAAGCAGCAGCAGAGTGAGGCAGCAGCAGAGAGTGAGGCAGCAGCAGAGTGAGGCAGCAGCAGAGAGTGAGGCAGCAGCAGAGAGTGAAGCAGCAGCAGAGTGAGCAGCAGCAGAGAGTGAGGCAGCAGCAGAGAGTGAGGCAGCAGCAGAGAGTGAAGCAGCAGCAGAGAGTGAGGCAGCAGCAGAGTGAAGCAGCAGCAGAGTGAGGCAGCAGCAGAGAGTGAAGCAGTAGCAGAGTGAGGCGGCAGCAGCAGAGTGAAGCAGCAGCAGAGTGAGGCGGCAGCAGCAGAGAGTGAGGCAACAGCAGAGTGAGGCAGCAGCAGTGTGTGAAGCAGCAGCAGGGAGTGAGGCAACAGCAGAGGGTGAAGCAGCAACAGAGTGAGGCAGCAGCAGAAAATGAGGCAGTAGCAGAGAGTGAGGCAGCTGAAAGCCACCACCACCACTGGCCGCCACCACCACCGTGGCCACAGTGATCACGTCTACACCTATATATACTATATTGACTACACCTGTGGTTACATACATAACAACCTCACCACTAATCACAGATAAATGCAAGCTAGGGGTGGGGTTATGGACAGGGAAGATACTAGAGTGGGAGAGTAAATGGTGGATGCTTTCTGCCACTGCCAGCGTTGCCATCACTTGCCACATTATGGCCTATTTTATTCATTCTAGAGTATATATCATGTTTCTATGTTGTTAATATTGTTTATTATGTCATATTAGATGAATTGTGATAAATAACCTGAAGCATCATACTTAAGTACTATTTTGTCATGCCTCCTGACAGCAGGAATTCCCATGGAACGAATTAATGGCATTTCAATTAATTTAAATGGGAAAATTTAATCCAGCATATGAACAAATCAGGATACGAACAAGGTCACTGAATGGATTAAATTCGTAAGCAGAGGTTCCATTGTATATGGACAATATTTACAGATGATACAAAAAACAAATCATTTGAAAGCAAGACACACTTGGAACCACCTTCGACCAGACTTGTTGCTTCACAAGGGTCCCACACACCGTCACAACTCTGGTGGGCTTCCTTCTCATTGGCTTTGTTCAGACAAAGAGCTGTCATTTATGTCCTTGTAGTATGACCTAAGGACAGACACTCCATCGTGCCCCTTAACATAAATGTCTTCTGCTAACCCAGAAAAGGAAGGCATGAGCAGGGACTTTTCACTAGATTTATGAGGCCATGTCCAGAATTCCTCGTAAAATAAATTGTCTAGCTTTGGATAAAATTCCTCCAAGGTGAGGTCAACATAGAACATGTTTCTGTTCCTGCAATGGGCTCAGAACTGCATCTACAATTGAAAGCAATGATGCTAAAAACAGCATCTTTCATGAGAACCATTATCCCCTAGACAACTACATACACTTAAATAACCAGTGTAATTTTTGTTTTTCACAAAATTATCAAGCATCTGCTGCAGCCTGGTCGCTAAGCATTTTCTGTAATATGGCTGCAGGTGTCCCTGTTTATTGTAATATGTACAGTAATAAAGTTAAAGAGCCCCTGCCCACTTGGCATTTGGTGGGGTCCTTGTCCCTGGGGAACTGGGCTCTTCCTCATGTTCCTGTATCCCTGGACCCGTGACAGCTGACTTAAAACTTTCCTGGGCATGTAAATGGAGAATTAAGGTTATTAAAAACTCTGGTGGTTATGAGGCTGAAAAATGCGGCTTAAAAATTCTGAAATTTCTTAATCCTACTGGTGGGTGGAGAAAAATTTCCATTACATGATTAATAGTTTGGGTGGGAATACTTAAAAATTTTGGTTAGCTAAAAATCTATCACCCGCTGTAAAGCTGATTAAAATCACAAGTTTTTTTCCCCTCAGATATCCTTAAATCAAGAGGAAATTTCTCAAAAGATCCTCTAGCAAATTGGGGAAAGTACCCCTTATAATTTTACCACCCCTTTTTGAGGGGCAACATGTGTTTAAAAGCGAAAAATTTTTTAACCGTATTCCCCCAAAAAAAATGATGCCTGAAACTTTAGCCCACAAAAACTTTGTGAACCCTTTTTGGCAACATCTGATAAGCAAGAAACTCCCCATAGTTTTTATTTAAACGAAAAGTCCCCTTCCCCTTTGAGAATAAATGCTTATAACCCTTACCAATTAACTGGGTTTGTATAATGTCACCCATTCCTTTTCGGCCCAAACTTTGGGAAACTGGCCGGGCCCTTTTAAAAACCCGGAAAAAAAGGCGGGTCTTTCTTGGGGAAAACTGGGACAAAATTTTTTGACTTTGTCCAAAATTTAAATGCCCCTTTCTCTATTTATTTTGGTTGTTTAGAAGCAAATGTTTCCCTTTTTTTTTTTCTTGAAACCTAAAATTTCTAACTTTTTTTTTTTCCTGGAGTTTGTATGTTCAATCCCTTTAACCCGAAAACGGTCCAAACGTATACATACGTTCACACTACGCCCCCAAATTTTTGAGAGAAAAAAAAAAATTTTGTTTTTTAAAGAAAAAAAGCATATGGTACCCCGGGATCCCAATTTTTTTAAAATGGTGCACAGTGGTGCCACACCCATTCTCAATGTTAGGCGACTAGGTTTTCGTGGCAATGTTAAAATTTTGGACAATAAAACGATATAACTTTGGGGCACAACGGTAAAAATGTAAATATACGTTTGGACCCTTTACGGGTTAACCCCTTTTTTTCTTCCCCCTTATGAATAATTTCAACCCTTTTAAATTTTGCTTACCCGCATATCCTACTATAAATATTTAACCCTTAAATGCCCAAAACTAGACTACGTTCCGTTATAAC